>JAQIXX010000685.1:0-50251 GCA_034700605.1 Willowsia nigromaculata
GTATCCCTGCTGCTGGGACTTCGGTTGCCACCACGAGACCCACTTGGGGAGCGGGTGCGTATGCGACCACGCCCCATTCCACGTCCACGTGCACCACCGCCTTCCATTTTTTAATCTGGAAGTTTTAGTACCCCTAACAAAATATAAGAAAAATTTTCACTCGTTAGTATTAATCAACGTAAAATTCAGAATTAAATGAGTACTAATGAAATGAAGTATATTTTTGTGCGGTGTACTTACCTGTTTTGAACTTATTCAATTGATGATACCTGAGGCCTTAGATACCGCAATATTTTGTACCAGTGTGAATGAAAATAGGACCTTGAGACGTTTTGAGAATGTCCGAGAATTCCCTAAAGAAAAAAAGGATTTAATAAGTCGTTTTGGTAAATGTTCTGTTGCTTGCTAAAACTTTTAACAAAATTAAGAAGTGTTTCAAAATTTAGAGAACTTACGTGCCAATTCTAAGGTTGCGGTTATCACAATGGATAATGAGAAACCTGCAAAAGCAGTAGTTTCCACTGGTTTTGAGCTGTTGGGCTGAATTGGCCAGGCAAAATACCAATTTTCGGAATCACGAAGTTCCTGTGTGTAAAACAAATAAATAAATTAGTAGACAATTTTGTACAATTTCAAATTTTCTAGAGAATCGATTAATAGTAAAGCTATGTAACTGTCGTGATTGAAAGAAAGAACTTACGTTTTCTCGAATGAGATTTTGAGTTGTAGCAATCAGAACAAGCCAAGGGAAAGTACAAGTACCGCTTATCAGAGTTTGATAGTGGCAGTTGGTTGTTGGAGAGAGAGCTGCAAGTTCTCAAGAGAAGACTTCCAAACACTTAATGATGACCAATGGATCCAAGTCTCGGGTTTATATACCCCTCCGGAGGAACTTCAAAATAATTTGGCATGCAAGAAAAGAAACTACCTTCACGTCACAACCGGAAGTAAAGCTTATTTAAATAATTTTGTGCTTTCTTCCTTTGTTTCGTGAAAAATTAAGTTATATTAGTATTTCATTAAATGAAATTGAGCTTGATTGAAAGACAAAGAAATTTTCATCTGACACAGAAAAGTATGACAATTTTTCTAAAAGAAAGCTATCATGTTTTTTGCATGTTTTGAATATACAAATTTAAGTGCATACAGTTTCTTTTGACATCATGATGTGTTTCTTCATGTTAGTAGCAAGCATGATCTTAACGTGGTGATTTAAATGGTTCAGCGACCTTCAACCTTTGGACTTTACCTTTACATTCTCGAAATAAATTTCAGTTTCAAAAAGAGGAAAACGTACATACAACCATTTCATGTTAATGAATAGTTGTAGATAATGCATAAAACTGCAGCTTCATTTTTCATCAATCAAAATAAGTTTTCAGCGCTTATTATTTGCATAATTTATGTCCACCAGAATTAGAATCTACAAATGTTTGAATCTTATGTTTCAAGAAGCTTCACAGACTAATAGGTTTACCTTTTTATAATAACCATCAATTGCAAATTGCAGCAAAAAAGACGATTGGATTGAAGTTACAATAATAAATTTGTTTGGAAAATAATGTCGACAAACAGAATCAAAATTTTTCGTCATATTTCAATTTTGAATATCACCCATTCCCTCATAGGTAGTTTTAAATGTTTTGAATGTTGCTGCTACAGTATAACTTACTAGTTATAGATGCAAGATACATGTATATGAAAGATATGCACATATATGTACAGATATGTATGTATGAAAATATCAACTATCTAAATATTTTTTTGCACAAAAATGTTAATCTTAATATTCCACTTAAAAATTATTCCGAACTAATCAACATATAAGGAATTGAAACCCAAAATGCTCATTATTTCAAGTGGAATGTACCTTAAATCATAAAGTTGCTTAATTTGAAAGAATGTGTTAGAATTTTTATTAGCCTGTATTTATTTTACCGCATGTTACAAAGAAAGAAGGCATACATAGATTTAATTATTAAGTACCAACATATTTTACTTATTGGAATGTAGCGTTTAAAATCATTAAGGAGAAATGTAATTATATTAGTTCCATTTACAATAAATCCTGTTTTCATGTGAGAAGTGACAAATCAACCGTTCTTTGAATAATGAAATCCTGGGTGACAAGTGGCGTGCTAATCTCCACATAGTTTACATCTCCCAAATAAATCTTGAATGGCTTTAACGAGTAGATTACTTTCTGCTCGTACAACCGTTCCTTTTTTGACTTTTTTATCTCCTTTATCATCTTCTCTCCACTCCGGAGCTCCTGATGAATGCCTTTCTTCAATTGCAGCAACAGTTGATTCGAACTCTCATTGATTTCCCCCAATAAACCGTACATTTGCAGGCCACAGAAAAACATGCAGAGAGCGGTGTAACTATATATCAGCCTTTTTTCAAGGCCAAACTTGCTTCCAAGATTTACAACAGCATACATGCTTATCGTGCCCATGATGATAATATAGAGAAGAGAGCTGATAGTGCCCCGACGGTACACTTGATTATATTGCTTCACCAATAGCTGAATCTCCCTATAAATCTCTAAACCAACTTTCTCCTTTTTCGCCCTCAAATTCTTCTCCTCCAGTTCCTCGCACGCTTTCACATAAGAGAAAAGGCAAAGGGGTGGGATAATGATTCCAAGTGACATTTGAGTCATGATAGAGTTAAGCATACAAGTCCTGCTGAAAAATGCGAACAATGCTAACATTCCAATGACAACCGATTCTGGTAGCAATGCGACAGGAATTTTTCGTAAAACTGAATTTTGGGGTAATAAAAGATTTGCAATGGCCTTCTTCTCTTGACATCTCTCCACTAAGAAGAATCCAGGTTGAATGGGGATACAAGGCTGCCGGATGAAGGACACTTGACCGGTGACTGTGAGTAGGGTAGCACAATAAGCTAACAGTCTGGCAATCACTCTGCAAAATTTCTTTCGTCTATCTAGTCTTGGGGGCTGAAGGTGATGCCTATGGATATTCTCGAAATCCATCATCCCATTGAGCAGAGTCACAGTGCCTTTTGCATTATTCAGTTGATCGCGAATAGTAAAAACGCCGATACAATCAAAGATAAAGTAAAACATGCATTGGAGAAACATGGGAATTGAAAGAATGTCCAGAATCATGTAGATTTGTATTCCGGTAGCAAGCGTGTAGAAAATGACCATATACCATTTCCAGTGAAGAAGAGTTACGGATAATGAAGTCTTTATGGAGAACCGTTGGGTTTTCCTGTACCAATGGTAAGGAATTGTACCCCAAATGTCGGCGACCCGATGACACTCCAAATATAATTTAATGAGAGCTGAGGGATTACGCGGGTTTCCTAGCATTGTGACTATGACTTGCTTTTAAGACTTCAGACTATGAACTAAAACCCGAAACAGAAAGTTGCAAAAGTATTTATCAGATTCGCTATTGGCTGCATGTCTCATGTTTCATAATTGGCAATTTTATGCCTAGTGTCGATTAACTTAATATGTTCTTTTAGCACGTTACGTGAGTCATCATTTTTCTTTCGTAATTCAATGCCAAATTCAAGTATAATATGAGAATGCGAATTCGGGGGAATTTTACCACTCGGCATATTACATTGATTATTTATGTGTGCATATGACAGCTTTTTAGTACTTGACAACCCAACTTATGTAAGACAAAAAAGACTGGACCAAATCAAAGGCATTTTTTCATATTCATAATTGATTTGACGATGATAATATTTAATTCATGGAATTCATTTGCTGCACCTTTTCTATGTTTGAGGTATGTAATGTGTCCAATTTCGCCCATTTCATAAGTTTTAAATCGATTTGACACCTCTATTTTTGTCACCTCTTTTTTGCATTAGAAATTCATGTTTGCATGCGGAAATTCTCTTTCGAAGTCATGTCAACTGGTATGCTGACAAGACTTACGGCATTAGTATTTTGCCTTGCGTGACCTGATTCTATGTTCTTTAGGGATGATTAGATGGACATTTTCTGCATGATAAATCTTTTGAACCTTTAATGCCCATGAATCATTCAAATGCCTTTGTCTCTCTGGAAAATTACATGCATCAAAGAATTTAAAAAAACAGACCAAACAACAACTGTTAAGAGGAAAAAAATTCATTGCCTTTTATTTTTTATTTGGGGTAATATGAATGCTGGAAGAGTCTTCCGAAAAACTAAACAAAATTGTGAAAAATCAAAATGAAAAAAAAAATGAATAATAAACTGTAATAAACTGAAAAATGCCCCTTTGATTTCAAAACATGTACAAAAAAATTCTACATCCCAATTCCAACATATTCACAAGTAATACAACTCGCGAGTAAGCAGAATCCAGTTTTGAGATTGATAATAGTCGAGATTCGAGGTTGATCCTTACCAATAGGAAGGGTTCATGTAGTTTTCTACAAATGAGATCCAATTATTGAGTAGGTTACCAAAGACCTGGAAGCTTGTATGGACATGCCCTTGCTGCAATATCATTTCTTGGTAGAGCTGGCTGATGCCAAAAGTCGCTTCTCGCAAACGTCGACAAAATTCTCGTATGTTAGCGTGGGCATTGAGCTCCAGATTTTGATAAAGCGTGTCCTGCAACCCTGGAGCAACTTCGAACCTCAAAAGTACGTGGGGAGGTACTCCGTCCTCAGTAGTATGGATCACTGAAGAAGATCCAGTTGCTGCAATCTCTTCTCCTGGTGATTGTAGATGCATAGTTGATTCATTGCTTCCTTCTTGTGCCACTATCTCTTCGCTTCCTACATTTGCAATGACTTCATGATTAGCAACATTGTCATTTGAGGAATCGCTGTTAACATTCTCCCCATTCATTTCACGATGAAGACCAATGGCTGGAACCAACTTTGGCAGAGGTTTTAATGGTTCCGCAGCAGGACTCAGGGTTGAACTGTCAAGAATGTTTATATCTTGTGAATGTTTGGACCCTGGTGTGGTGAAGCCCACTTGTCCTTCATGATTCGTAGATAAGTTCGACATTGGTTCATTCTCCTGAGAAAATGTTGAAATCGGGGACAAAGAACTGAATCGTTCATCATCTTGACTTGCTGGTGATGCGGGTGTGGTAACTGCAGCAGATGAAGAACTACCTGAGTTTGAGCCATTCGGCAGGTTACTACGAGTGGATACAGATGAAGCATCGTCATTGATGCTCGGGGTTTGATGAGATGCACTAGGTGAAGAATCCTCAGCAACTTGATCATTCCCGAGCTCACGTAATACCTGAAAACGAAAAATTATGATGCGGTTAGTATTTTACGTTATGAAAAATTCTCAAACATTATTGATTTTTACTTTAGCTTCAGCAGTTTTACCGAGGTGAAAGTAGAGTGCTTAAGCCAGGTGTTTAAGCAGTCGTTGTTAATCATTAGTGATCCTCCACGCTTCAGTGAGTTTAGCTTAATGAGGAGGTCTGCCTTCAGAATACCCATGTCCAGTGCTCCTCGGCCATACTTTGTCGGATTGATAACAGCGTCCGAGAGAAATCTTAGAATCTCTTGTTTCAACCAATAGGTTAATCTTGGGTCTGAGCGTCCGCCTCTTTTTTTAGTAACACAATCAACTTTCTTAATGATGTTGTAGAGTGGTTTAGAATTTCGAGAAGATCTGGAAAATAATTTTACAATATAAATCATATACAAATTTTTAAAAATTATGATATTTTAACGTTACTCAAAGCAACAAGATAATACTCACCGGACTGGATAGTCTTTTGCGTAGTTTCTGGCGTCATTCATAATCTTTACTGACGGACTTGGTGGTGGCACAGATAATCTTCTGCCCTTTTTTTGTTTTTTCGCAGTACTGCGTCGTCTGAAAGGGCCCATTCTTGCAGCTCTTATTCCAGTTATAGATCAGCTCATAAACGTCGGTACACTGGATGAGGCAAATTCGTTGCAAAGAGTTCGGGTTTAAGGCTCCCAAGATCTGAGGTTTACCCAAGGATATAAGTATATAAGGGCTCTCAAAACCTGAAAGGTTCCTCCTAAGCTTTATCCAATGTTCCTAAGAAACCTAGCAAAACCTTGATGCGACAGCCTGCCTTATGACCTTCAGATGATTTCACAGTTCCAAATTTCTTATCGATAAATCTTGAACTGAAATTTCGGGTCGAGCTATATGGAATGAGGTAGTGAAAAGCTGCAATAGTTAACGGTTCAATGGCTAACCAAACAATGAAAATTTTCTCCAGGAGAAAGCTCTATTTATAGTGCTAGTCTCAGACAGGAAGTGGTCAGCTAATCAGTGGAAATTACAATGTCTTGTTTTCAGTCAAATTAAATGATTCATGCTTGATTGTATCGTATTATTTAAGGCTAGGGATATTAAAATTAAAATAAATTAGCATTGTCTTAATATTTGTGATGAAAATTCTACATAAACTTTAATCAAATGAGTGACAAATACTGTATTTAAAATTCTGCATAACTGGACTAGTTCAATTTTTTCATACATGTGGTAATAATTAACACAAATTTTCAGAGCATTTTCAATATTTTTATTTGGATACATATATTACGACTCAAGATTCATTGAGTTCCGATGTAGAAATAGAATCCATTCATTGGCATGTTGGAAAAAGTAAAGCTAGTTATGGTGCCAAGAGAAATATAAGAAACTTTAATACTTCTGATTCACCTTCTTTTATAGCTGGTTTAGGAACCCGAAAATTTAGTTTTTGAATACAGCCCGGTTAGGTACATTCATAAAATTGTAGATTCGTCATAATGCTACAATGAGATGCAGCGGCATAATAATAAAATGTAATAGAAAGTCAACTTATCAAATATGTTGTGCACCCTACTCACATATTTGCAACAAAAATTAACGCAAATGAAATGCACTGCAATTCAATTGAATCCAATCTAACTGAATGAGAATAGATTCATCTGCAAAATTATCGCCAGAAGCAATTTCATGCCGGGGATTAACAAAGAAGCGCCAAGCAACCGACTTGCAACTTTTCCTGCCATTGTAATAAGCATATTTATTGCCAGACGCAAGCCGCTTGCATATTAACTGTATCTCTATTTTAAATACACCCAGTTGAACCCACACTAAAAAAGTACAGCAAAAGTTTTGTCATTCATCTTATGAGACTAATTAGCGACTATTCTTGTGCATTTACTGCTAAACCACAGAAATACTTTTTTACCTTCCTCAAACCCCGTACAAATCCCTCATTAACTACTAACTAGTCAGTCAGATCGTCATCTCTGATAACGATGCCAAAGGGGATAAGGATTATAATATATGCTCCTCTTCTGTTCACTAAAAATAAAAATTAAGACAACGCATACCATTCGATGCAGACTTTATGGATGGCTTTAAGGCAACAGTATGCATAGCCAATTTTCATACTACGACGGATGAACTCCCATTAAACTTTTCATAAACAAAAAATAAACTTTACAGGCATACCAGCGGCAGCAGCTCACAAAATAATGAATGATGATGATGATGCCATAGCAAATACAGTCATGACAGTGGTACAGCGAATATTATTGCTACTAAAGTACAAAGTGGTAATATCTATGTAGGTTACTGGAAGGGATAGCGGTTGTCCTATTTTTTGCAAAGATTTTTTATCATATATTTTTCTCCTCTTTTCGGCCAACTGCTTGTTTTTTCCTATGATGTTTTGTTAAACCTGGTCTTGTTTGCAGAGAGAGAAAGAGACAGTGTATAGAATAGAGAGAAATGTACATTCTTTTTTAGTCAGTGAATAAATTACATTTTAGTTTAGTGTTACGATTATGCATGCGAGCAACTGGCATGGCACTTGGCAGGCAGGCAGAGTATGGCAGTCAGTCAGTCATCTCTCTGCTGCTGCCTCGCTGCAACAACAGAGACGTCCTGTTTAATTTTTTTTTTGCTTCCTTATCCTCCACCCACAACAAAAATAAACTGTACAAATTAGATACATATGTGTAGTACATAAGTCCATATTTAAAAACAGCACATAATCGTCAACCAAACTTTATCCACATTTTTTCTACAGTTCATCGGCTTGGCTTGTACCATCACATGAAAAACTGCTAAAATGCAAACTTTTTTCTCCTTTCTTTCATTTCACAAACGCCTTTACTCCAATGTGTGCCCAACACGCGCTTGAAAACTTTAAGGTAATAAAAATCAGCAAAAATAGATATAGATGAGTATGTGCTATTTTTACCTGCGGAAAATCCTGTAAACGCAAAGCAGGATATTTACTCTTGGGTTTTTAATGTCTTAAGTAGGCATACCACAAAATATTTCTCTGATTTCTGATTACCCATTGGCGCCAGCAAAATATTGTCGCGTTGGAGTTGCTTGATAGTTAAAAAATTATGGCATGCGGTCTTTGTCTTTTGTTTAGAGTACCTACATATTGAACGGAACACGCAATATAGATAAATAAGCCAAAATCCATGATTATGTAAAAAAAAGATCAAAGCGATTTTTAGAGCAATTGATATCAATCACGAAAAAAATGTTAAGGTGAGTAATATTTTTCCTCGAATTGTTGAAGATGCGAATGGTATAACATAGTTTCAAAACATGATTTTTAGAATCCCCATGAAATAGTTTCATAGTGTTTTTCAGATGCGTTATGCGTAGCTGAACACGATACTCTGGGCGATGCCCTGTCTGTAGCCGAGTGAAGGTAGGTTACCAACTCTGTTTACTTTACTTACCTACGCGTACACCAATCTATGATTTGGTTACAGCGATAAATGTTGAATGTGGGCAGACGCTAACTTACCCCAGTCCTACAACAGAGTTTTGCAGCATACTAGAGATCACCTTTCTTTTTAGTTGAGTTAGTTTAACACTGAAATAATACGCAATGTTGATGTACAAAAGTAAAATATTTTCTTCATTATGCACCTCATTTTTTCATCATATCATCATCACACGCTGTTCTATAAAAGTTACAAACTTGGAAGCAACAGGTATTGCTCGCCAAGTAAAAAGAGACCGGTTAAGTCAGCAGAGAGAAGAGCAGTCAACAGCTTTTGACCCCTTAGTCTTGAGACCTTGTTAAAAAAAATTCGCCGTGTGGCACGATTACTACTACTACTACCTGTCTGACTTACATTTCTCCTTTGGGCTTGCAATATCCTTGCCATCGACATCCTTCGCTTCGACAGAAGTGGCAGCACACCAGAGTACAATGCAAAAACCGTCCGCACACTTTGTTGTGCTGATAAAAAGGAGAAAAGATGGCAATACGATGGACTGAAGGACTAACTGTGTAAACTGCTCGCAGACATGACTACTCAGAGACGTACACAGTGCTTCGTTTGAAATGCATTAATGGATTTTCAAGACACGAAAAAAGATCAACAGATCAGCTAAAATAATAAAAAGCAGTGGTTTGTGACATGAAAAGGATTACTCCTTGTGTCAATATGCAAACAATGTTGAATGTGTACAATTTTTTAACTAGATCTTAGTGTGTTAGTGTTTTAAAAGAGGGTTGACATCAGAAAAACATCAGATTTTTGAAACGGGGTGGGAGGGGTCTTGAAATTTACAAAAGGAGAATTAGAAATGATGATTACTTTGTGGAAACGGGAAATGAGAAATTAGGTTGGGATTTGAAATGGGATACGCAGGATGTAAAATATAAACCAAAAGAAAAGAAATTATGCATGTAACTAATTGGTATGAAAGTTTTACCTAGATATATATACTTGCATTTTCGCAAAATTTTCAGAACGTAATTTATTTATCTCTCTTAAACATACACACATTTGTGTAAAGTTCATTGATTCATAAAATAAAAGAGTAAATACCAGGCTGCCATTATAGTTTTCACTACTGTACGCATTTTTTTCAGCTGCTACCAATTTATCTTCATGAAGATCAACATTGCCGGCTTTTTTTGGCTCTGCAAAATAAATTTCAAGTTGCATTGCTATACCATATTTTATATGTAATTCATAGTAATCTAGGTAAATGTAAACATACACGCAGAAAAAGAAGAGACTCGACTCTGATTTTTTTTGTGATACACACAAAAAAGTGTTATGATGGCATTTACTCTTTAGTAGATCATCCTCGTCATTGTCGTTGTGTGTCGGTATGAAAAAAGTGTGATCTCGAATTCAAACCCGTCGTTGTCGTTGTCGTGGTGTCTTTGTCCTCACATACAGTAGTAGTGCATACTATCGTCGAAGCAAATGTAAGAAAAAGTGTGTGAGCATTCCCCTTTTGCTTATAATTTTGATCTAGATGAAACATACAACCAACCACTTAACTGAGAAAGAAAGGGGTAAAAAGATATACAATTTTAGTTTAATAGTAGTTTATTATAATAATGTAGTTATCATACGCTTTTACACACAATGCACAATATTCTCAAAAAGCTATGCGTATAATAATAATATTGGCACGAAACTAGATGATGAGCGTACAGACACACTCTTTTTTAATGCATGTATTCATACAATATTCTCAAGTGATCATCCTTAACACATCACAGTCACGTCACATAAGTGAGTACACAGTAGTGGCATCGGCAACATTGGCAGCAGTACAGCGCAATATTAGCGCTTTGTTTCTCTGCTGCATGCAAAAAAAAAGACTACAAAACATGATGGCATATGAGCCCAGACTCGACACCAATTTTGATCACCAAACAGGAACTATCGAAAAATAGTGTGCATCTTCACATCATCATCACCACCACTAGAAACACAGATAGAAAGACAAGCCAGTCATAATAATCATAAGCCAACCATCCCATGCGTACCCATACTCTCTTTAGTCAGCTCAATCACTTTGAATTGAATTAAAAGATAAATAAAAAAATAAATATATCTCTGCAATAGTAATGCACTAACTGAGCGGAGAAAGAGAAGCTATGTAGATGTTCGAAGCGGCATAAATGTAATATTAGCAGAGTAAGTAGCAGCAGTGAGTCTCAGCCTTAAAAAACGATGATCAGTAAAACAAGAGGAGGAACAACTTCCACAATAAACAACGAGTGAAGATTCTTCGCACATTGCAGAAACGCACATGCTTGCATGCTGATCACACGGAGGAAAGGAGTAAGAGCTAAAGGAACGGTGATGATATGATGGTGCTGTGTTGTTTGGCTTTTCTTGGTTGGTGATATGGTGAAAAGTGAAGAAAAAATGAAGTTTTCGCTCCTACTGCTGCAAGCATGGGCTCGCATCAAGTACTCCGATTTACATGAATCTTACTTTTAAATTCGACATTTTTTGTTGAATTTTTTATTTGTTATCAACGCAGTTTCTTTTTCTTCGAGAATTTCTTAAGATTAACATCCAGTTATCCAGTGACTATTTTTTGTTCATATGTGCAAATTTACAAATGTGCTGACAACGCTGTGTGAAAATGCAAAGTAAAAAATGAACGAGGAAGTGTGATGGCAAAATATTCATACACGTTTTCGAGCAATAATATTTCATTAGTATGAATGTCTCTGTGTGAAAAAAGTTTGTGGGCTTTTGTGTGCAGTGAAAAGGCTAAAATTGAAAGGGAAATATTGAGTTCACACGTAATTTCGGGTGATGGTAAAAAAGTTGAAGTAGGGGAATTTATTGGCAGTTATCAAGTCATCAACTATCGTTTTGATTTATTTCTTCTTGGAAGTCGGAGAAATCCGTTTGGTTGTTTCAAAATGTCGTGACCTACTCCGAGAAAGGTATTTTTACATTGTTCTTTTTCCGTTTTCTGGTGAATTATTTGCTCATTTGTCATTGTCATACATTTTGTCGCTCAAGGAATTTAGGACAGGGGAGTCGACATATTTTGTGCTCACTGTGGTTTTACATCATTAGTCATTAGCAATCAGTGATTAGCGTCAGAAAGGCAGATCGAATTCGTTAACCGTTCCATATACCTGT
This sequence comes from Willowsia nigromaculata, assembly GCA_034700605.1. NCBI lineage: Eukaryota > Metazoa > Arthropoda > Collembola > Entomobryomorpha > Entomobryidae > Willowsia > Willowsia nigromaculata. The sequence goes on from JAQIXX010000685.1 coordinate 11,878, forward strand.
TGATTCTTTGGGCAGTTTTTTCTGGCAGCAACTCACTTTTTCATCTTTAAAGTTTCCACGTGTTCTGCAAGTGATATAATTACTGTCTCTGGACTTTGTAGTGTACCTTTGGAGTAAAATTCGATAACAGATTTGAGTTTACATAACAAACTTATTCGTGAACTGACAATCACACCTAACTATACTGTGAAAAAACAATATAATCTACGATTAGGATTTGGAAGCCGATTCGTGAAATATATAAAGTGTTCCGTCAACATTAGTTACCTACCTACTACGCTACACATTCTGAGGCCGTGAACTTATCGAGAAATATTTGTAGTAATCTGCTTTATTCTATATATTATGCAGCATTAATTTATCACACAATTAAAGTTTGTCACTGTAGCACTTGCTTTGCTTATCCTCATCAAGCATATTTACCCGTATTCAATATTATTTACATTCCAGCGGTTAACGTTTGCTATGATAAAAAGTCTGATACAGAGACAAACAGAGCCGGGACACGTACAACGTAGGCATTTCATGAGGCTGTACGAAAACAGCGATATTTTAATTTGGAAATTTGGAATGTAAAGAAAGCGCCATGATTATTTGGCCTGCTTACTGCATTCATTCAGGTTTTGCAGTAAAAACTGAAAATAATTTTAGGTATGTTTATAAAGGAAAGGTGCCTGAACTCAAAAGTACATGTATCTACATACATTCCACATTGATTGCTTGCATTTGCGTTATCACATGAATTTCCCTGTGCCTCACCAAATTTCCTTGTTTTGTGTGAATACACACAAATCTCAGCATGTCCCTCATTTAAAACCAATTACGACTCATTTTATGCTTACATTTACTGATGGTTTAAAGTACTTTGAATGTGGCTTAATTAATTGTGGTAAGAAAAACGCATCCAATGAACATGCTGGTACAATATGCAGTTTGTAATTTTCAAAGAACGAGTGGAATGGATGCATTATTCCGATTGTTAAAAATTATGTCATATTAACTATTTGTCATGCATGTCAACAGTCAACACTGCATAACATTAAGCATAAATTTCTCACAAAGGTTCATTCAACAAATAGGCTATTATACTATGCAATAAAATCCCTTATTATGTGACATTCATACTTTATTCAAAGTACAATCGTCGCTAACCTCCTATTGTTGCATAATCACTCCGACATTTGCAAAGATTGACGGCAGAGAGGTGTGAACTAAATAAGAGATAATTGTATCATAGAAAGCTCGTGCATAATATTTCCCCCAAAGATGTTTAAGCATGCCGATTTAATGCATAATTATACAAGTGATGATTTACTTTTTCAATTATGGGTAATAATAAAGAAATGCCATGATTACCACTCCATTATTATTACACTACCAAGCCTACTTATTTTCTTGCTGTTTACAATTTTATGTAGGCTGAATTTGTAATTGTTATGTGTGTTATGAAGATGAGTTGTTTCTTTCTCTTGTGAAGTAGCAAAGTAGATGATTGCAATTGTATTCATTTTTCCTTTGGTTTGGTGATAGTGATACACTGCACCTTTTTTATGAGAATAGTGCCCTGCTTTAGTGGCACATCAACATCAGGATGCTTGTCCACAAATGGTGAAGGTCGAATCCGGTTTCAAGTGTAGAAGAGAGTTGAATGGAGTTAGTTATCGTAGTAGTAAGAAGATGAGATGAGTGCTGCGAGTGAGCATGCATATTATGCGTTAAAAAAAGTACAAAGTATTCAAGATATAGAGAGAAAGAGAGTTAGCATACAAGAGACCGCGCCGCCGCACACACCGCATCATTGTTTTGCAGCTTTGCAAAATGTAGTTCAACTGCAATGACTACACGAACTGAAAAATATGGTTTAGGTCTTTAACCCCGAGTGACTACTTCGACTTGTTTTCTCACTCCTACATCTATCACTTATGCTTATATGTATATACGATGATCATACCACCTAGATATTATGTATGTATGCTGCCATCATTATCGTCACCACGACACTATTTTTTTCTTCTTCTTTTTAGAGAGATACCAGCATGAAAAAGAGTGAGTTAGTCGGTGTGTTGTGTCATACTAAACTCCTTATTATGCTGGCTAACCGTATCAACCTGGTTACTTAGAATTTGTAACAGATCATCACATCGCCTAAAGAGAGAAAGAGAGACAGAACCTTATTATAACTTGGTTGTATGCTAAAAAGATGTCTTCTTAGAGGTTGCCATGCTCCTTTTCACTCTATCATAATGTTACTAAACGTTGTTCCATTTTTAAAGATGAGCAAAAACAAAAAAGATTGCCTACCAACTAGTCAGTCGTATCGGGAAGGGAGGGCAAATTTGTTGAAACAAATTATCCACGTAGGTTGACAAATGTAGGCGTCAATTTGACCTTTTGTATTCCTCTGGATGATATGGAGAAGCTATAAGAAAGGTGCTAACAGTTTCCGCAATAAAATGCAACAAGATGATAAAAGGAAATAAGTAGGTAGGAAATTGTATACAAACAGAAAATTAATACGCCAGACGTTCACCCACTCTTCATACATACCTGCATCAATGAATAAGTAATCACTGCACAATAATGATTATTGACAATTTAAGCGACTACCTGAAAATAGGGACATACACGTTTCATGAGTTCATCATCACCACACTCAAATTGCCATCATACTTAAGCACTTCCCCAATAATAATTATAACAACAACTGTTTCTGCCAGACAATGCAGTCCTTTTTTTGAATATGTAAGCCAGCATCGTCGTTGGCAGGTCATCTGCCTGATGGAAATGCTGACACTGAAAAAAACCAATAATGCTACGAATGCAGGTAGGGAGGCAAGTATGCAACAATATATCACAAAGAACAGTGGGAATGATGACCATATATACAAATGTCATGTAATATTTACGGTGAAAAGAGACACACAGAGAGAAAAACATGTTTTCTGCTCTTACGGTTACGATGTGTATCAGTTTAGTTTACAAATTGAGGGCAGTAGATGAAATGCGCAAACAGCTAACGATTCTATATGCCTCCAATCCAAACTCCAACAATAAGAACGACATTATCAGAGAAAATAGCATTTTTTCTATGATATGATACAGATAATGACAATAAAATTCAAAGAGCTGTTGGACAGCATCATCACATTGCATTGTTGTCAACATCCAAACTTGCACACAAATTTTAAGCAATTGTTGTCTACATTTGAATGGCATAATTGAAAATACAAATATCAAAATATTTATCAGAGACATCGCATATATTATAATCGCACGCAACGCGATATGCAAGGAAAATACCTAGAGTTTGCAAGTTTCAACGCTCTCTGAAGATGATCCCCACTTTATTTTCATACATCAACTTAGTCATCACCACACAAGCAAACATGCCCATCAGAAAAGAGTTACAGCAGCATATATATTGCATATTATTGTACATTATCAAACTGCACGATCTCGCAGAGACTGTTGTGCGATGATCCTCTTTTTTTAAATCAGACATTGCATACTTTTTTCTCTATATTTCTCCTCTCTCGTCTTTCTTCCTAGCTCCACAAAACATTGAGGAGTAACGCACTGCTCAATGTACACGATCGCCACCACCAACCAAACGACCAGCATTACTTACTTACTAGCTTACTTGACTGTTTGCAATAAAAAAGGCTGTTCAGGCTAAAGCTAGTTTTTTCTCTTTACTCCTTCGTAAAATGGCATTATAGAGCAGTCAATGCTCTTTTGCGAACAACAATGAATACGATTATAATGATAATGAGGATACGGCAGTAATATTGTGCTTTTCATACTTGTATTGTAGTATTGATACTATGTATGTATGATGTATGATTATACTGGGCTTTATGATGATGATGATGATACAGCAGAAGAGATGCCTACGAGGAGGATGATGCTCCTCTTATTTAGTATTCTTGGTATACCTGAATTAGGGGCAATAGCACATCTGCTCGCTCAGGTTCAAAGTCTTCAATAAGGAAAAAAGGAGGGTAGTAGTGTTGCAAATTAATGTGTGTGTGTGTGTGTTTGAGGCACAAAACCAGGTACATTTTTTCAGGATGAGAATGAGGAGAAATGATGATGATGATTGACTGGCACAGTAGTAGCATTTAATATGGAGCAACGACTCGTTTTCCTCACCGTTGAAAAGGGGTAGTATGCAGTTGTATGGTCTGAATATATTTTTGCATGTGGTCTAGTTATGGCAAAAAATTAAGTATTTTGGGTTGATGTAGTCAAGCTGAATATGTGCACTTCTTTTTTCTCCTAATGAGAACCATCTCTTCTCATTTACCGATGCATTTTTAAGAAGGTAGAGATGGACAAGTTTTTATGAATTACCGGGAAGAAAGATGACCGACTGAATTTGACGGGGATGACATTTGTCATGAAAAGGTTACGTAAAAGGATAAAAGTTGTAAGAATTTTGTTTCAGCGAGAATGAAGAAAGCATTCAATTGAATATCATGGTAGGGAGTAGGAAATGGATCGAAGAGAAAAGTGCATGAAAAGCTAGATAAAAAAGGACCACAGTGAGGCCTAATATTATAATAGATTAACTCATGCGCATAAACTGATGTTATATCAGAAAATACAAATTCCGTTAGTAGACTTTGTTTCTGACTTGGTTTGTGACCGCTTTCTATTCCCTTGTGGTTTTAGGTAAAGCAGCAGCTATAGACATGGAAATGTCTGCATGCCATTGAAGTCCTGCACTTTGTGTATGGAATTTGAAGGAGACGCTTTCCCTGCTGGTTTCCACTTTGTAAAAAACGGGTACAGGAAATAAGGAGTTGAGAAACACGGGTGACGGTGGGAACCGATGTCATTTGGGAGATACGCACAAAAGAAATGACAGCAGTGGGTTGTGCTAAAGAGATGGAAATCCAAATCCAAGCACATGGGAATGTCGGGGAGCCTGGCTCCGCGTTATCACTAGTTAGTAGGAATACGGGAACGTCCGCAACGATTCATGTGATAGGAAGCAGCGGGTCAACAGGGGATGAGTCCAGTGGGGAGGAGCCTCCAATTCACAACACTCACTATTCAGTCCCACCGAAGAAGAACCGTCTCAAGGAGCCAAATAATAATAATACTTTGTCGGCCTCAACTGCATCGTCTTTAGTGTCACTCATTCGAGGAGCTTCAAACAAAGATATAATTAATCAGGATGACCAAAGAGATGATGACGAGGACTCTGGGCCATCCCCTAAGGATGGCGGAGTGTCAACTTCGCTTACATCTGGAGAGGTGTGTGCTTTTTTGTTTTATTGCGTATAAGTATGGAGGATTTGGTGCAATCATTTACTTCATGTGCCGTTCTGCCACATTCTGCTTGCCCTTTTTAGAACTCCGACACTGACATGGGTCGAGATGAAGACGAGCATATGAGTCTCGGTAGCAAATCTGATGATGGGAGTAAAAAGCTTTTTGAATGTGACGTATGCAATATGAAATTTTCGAATGGTGCAAACATGAGGAGGCACCGCATGCGCCACACCGGAGTAAAGCCATACGAATGCAGGATTTGCCAAAAGAGGTATACTTAATCACAATTAGAGTTGAAAAAATTGCTACAGCCAGAAATTGGAGCATATTTGGCTAATTATTTTTAATATCATGAAAAGATTTTTCAGGAAAGATCATCTCGCTGAGCATATGGCTACCCATTCTAAACTTTTACCGTTCCGCTGCCCAATATGCAATAAAGTAAGACGTATGATTGCTTTCAAAGAACATCATATATTGTAGTTGAAAATGGGGAAAATCTACATGTACGTGGAAATTTTGTGTTGCCGCAGGGTTTCCAACGCCAAATAGCGATGAGAGCTCATTTTCAGAATGAGCACGTTGGAGGGTCGCATGATATGGTTAAAGCCTGTCCATTGTGCTCCTACAAAGCTGGTTCAATGAAGTCTCTAAGAGTGCACTTCTACTCCAGGCATGGAATAGATTTGGATAACCCCATGCCTCACTCTTCATCAATTCTATGTTCAAACGGAAGTTCAGCAGGGTCCCCCAATCCTTGTGGGACGTCAAATGGAGAGTACAGTGAGCTTGCGCAAGCGCTTGGATTCGAGGATCGAGAGAAGAGCACAGACTCGTCACTCATCCCATCACACTTCTTAGTGCCACAGATTGAAATATCATCAAATTCCCCTTATCCACCTCATTTCTCCTTTTCTGCGGACTCCAGCTACAGCTACAATCAAGATGACAGGCTGGGAGGTAAAAAAAAACATGTTTCTAATGAAAAATCTATCCAATTAGTAGCGGTACATGAAAATTGTACTAAAATTCCCCAACAACTATATGTATGTATTAACTAAAACACATAGGAAATCGTAGTCCAACGCCTCCTCAAAACATTTCGCCTCAGTCCGACTCTTCGAGCTCATCAAACTTGCCCTCGAGTACTGACTTGTTGGTGGTCAAGAAGGAAATTATGGATGAAACGTCTCCAGAGCAGTCGCTAAATGGCGAGCTCAAGTCCAAAGAATCATCGGAAATGAGCGATGACATTCAAGATATGCCGGAGGATTTATCTTCAAATAATAGCAGTTGCAGGCACGTCAAAGCTCTCATTACTCCTCATAGTAACAAGACAACCTTTATATTCACGAATCATTAAAAACAAATGTGTTGCTTGTGTTCCTCATTAGCAGATCCCACAGCCCAAAATGCAGTTCATCGTCTTTAATCAAAGTTTCCCCGCTAAAGTCTCTCTTGCGGGATGAGTGGAGATCGAAAGAGTCATCGCAAGGGAATGGTACAACCGGGACGAATACGACATCCCGTGAGAGAAGCGATTCAAGTTCCGGACACTCAAGCAATAGTAATTTTCATGCTCAGGTATGCCACTTAACAATTTCAGAGATAATTACTAATGTCAATGAGCCCATTTGCATGGAATAATGCTCAAACAAAATGCACCTACTTATAACGGGGATTTTTCATAGGCGTATGACGGGGAGGCCATCACATCTTCAAATGGCCCAGAAAATGGAGCACATTCCATGTATGGTCGACGAGGAGCAACCTTTCCTTCGCCTCTTCATCAATGCGTCTACTGTGGAATCATTTTCCCAGATAAGACACTATACTTTCTACACAAAGGGTGCCATTCCGAATCCAATCCGTGGCGTTGCAACATTTGTGGCGAGTCTTGTTCCAACGTTTATGACTTTAATTCACATTTGTTGAGCAAATCCCACCAGTGAATTCATTATTAATTATTGGTATTAAGAATATATAATATATCATTTAAATCAACATTTCAAATCACGAAAGATTTATCATGCAACTTGTTTAGATCCACTTCACTTCTAATTTCTACCTCTCTGGTAAAGTCTACCATGCTAACTAAAAGCTTAACGCCATAAACTTGAGAGAAATGGAAAATAATACGTTCAAAGTAACCAAATAGGTAGTTTGTTAATGGTAGTATTCGTAGAGTATTCATTTAGGTAGAGAATCTTACGCTATTCTCTCATTGTTATCTATTATCCGCCTAAAATTAGCGCGAAAATGCCGTAGCATATTGATATCAAAGTTTAAATTACTGACTTCTGAAAGGAAGCTATCCGCCATGATTTTGATGCACAAGTTCTCTGACACCAGACCCTCCAACTCTTTAACGTTTAGGACGTTTCATATCAATTTCTCCCCATGTACACGGCTAACTATCAATGGGACTAAATCTTTATAGAAATCGTTATTTTAAATGCCTAATGTACGAAGGAACAATATTGTTAAAACGTATAGTATTGTACATATTATCATTATATCTATCTAGCAAGCAGTTTATATGACAGTTTTACAAGATGACTTATAGCCTTTTAAAAAGTAGTAGTCGTAAGTTCTCAATTGTTATTTGTTATTATTATTATAAGGTAGAGGGACGGGACGTTTAGTTGATAGAGAATCGGATAAAATTAAGATTACAATAATGACGTGTTATATGTATTTCTTTCGATGTTGAAATTCTGTACTGTTTTTTTGGGAACATGCAATTAATTTCTATTTAATTATATATCTATTGTCTCACACTAACACACTGACTAAAATGACGACGGCGACGGAGAAATATTTTTGTACTTTGCTAAACTAAAAAATAGCGGATAGCTGTTTACCCTTTTCTGCATTCAATGCGAACTGTTGTTAATAATAATAAAACTAAACTGTTATCAATGAAGTGATTTTTGTTAAAGAATTATTTTACATCTCAACTAGTGTAAACATGCATCCTTTTTTACGAAACATTCATCAGCGTCAGCATGCATATTTATTGACATACAGGCAGTCGGATGCAAAAATAATTGGTGAGTAATTTCCAGTGTATTTTTATCATTTATAATTTATTTGTTTTGGATATATTCATAATGCAAATGGTCTTTTACTAATATTCATGTTACATACAAATTTACGTTTATCGATTACAAATTATCATTTTTGATGGATACCTTATATCACAAACATACACATTTAAGAAAGAATGGTGTTATGATGACAGAAAGATGCTAGTTTGATGATGGTTGAAATCTTGTGCGAGTATAAAATAATTGAACGAAATGAACATGCTCAACCATTTATACCAAAAAAGAGCCAAATTCGGACAGAATGTTAAAAACTGAGCTTTCACTTAATAGGTAGATGGAAGAAGAAATTGTGTTAGGGTTAATATAAGAGGAGAGTAAGTGTGAATTTGAATTGCGAAATATTTTAAGGTTTAACGTAACGTTACTGAAGAAGATAGAAAATTATAGTTAAAAATTGAACTCATGTTTGCATAACATACGCTCACATTATATAGCTCGCAAAACAAACTCAAACCAAGTACATTGCAATAGTATTAACGTACACATTACTAAAATAATATTATATTTTGAAGCATCAACATAAAGCTTTTCAAGTAATTTTTTTTCTGTTTGGATATATATCACATACGACGACACAGGATGCTCTTGCCATTTTGAGGTTTCATTTTGTCTATTCTGCAGCATTAAACTCTGGTTTACAAATGGAGACATAGTCACAGAAGATTAATAAAATTACAGTTGTCGATATAAATTAAAATACATACATACAGTTAAAACTAACTTAAGATCATGATTTTTCATGAAATCGTTGAGTGTCATTGAACAAAACAATGGTTGATGCTTAAATGGATTTCAGTGGAATTGCACACGTTTTATATAAAGCTTGTGAAAGTAAAATAAAACAATGCATTAAATATAATAACAAATCTTACTTAGGTATAATATAAGCGTTAAAAATGACTATCATATTTTGAGACAATTATTTGCACGTAATACATACCACAATGTTACCATTAGGGTGGCGGTGCGGTCATCAAATCAAATAAATTTTCTACAAATTTAATTTGTATTACAAAGCAGATCCTTGAGTTGAATGAAAGTCTTAAGTGCTAAAATATTCACGTGTGTGTGCTATAAATAAAATAATACAGTTGTACAAATTTTAACAAAAATGCATGAAGGAACACATTAAATATTGATCATGAGAACATAATACTAACGAAGACATAGTATGCTACAGAGATTGTTCAGATTTTTTTCAAATCATAAAGAATACATGAGGGAGCAACTTGAACACATTAAAACGTACAATTGTGTAACAATAGGTTATGCTGTGTGTGTGTATATATAGTACTGCAATTGTTTGAAGAATGATAAGTGTATTGCGCTTTTAAAAAATTGTTTCAATTGTGGCTATATATTCTTGAGATATATAATTTCTAGTGCAATGTTGAATAGATAATATCTACTTTGGCTTAGTAAATCATTTCAGTGAGACAAATTCAGAATTGTAACGGCGACGGATTCCCGCTATCAAGATCTCTAGAGTGAAGTCATTGTTGGTTATTTTTTTGAATTGCATTATTTTTCCCTACTAAACGTCTATTCTATTTTATTACAAAAAATATCCGGGATAATACCATTTAGCTACCAGGCTACCAGCCCACTTTCTCCAACTTGTCATAAGTTGGCGTTCCAACTTACAATGTTTCCTTGTACAATTATATTGTATGCTGCATAGGCATAGCATTTAATAGGAAAGAACACATTCTTCTAAATAACATTGGTTTTTTGGAAGTACATGCACGAGAGTAAAATGATCTTGAGCATTAATCTGCTACTATGGACACAATATTATATGTGTGTTGAATACAGAACAAAAGGGTCTACGTTTTTGCATCCCTCTCATTTGACAACACTAATACAAATCTTGGTGTTGGCACTCCCACGTAAAACTGTAAAAAAAATTGGAGTCGGCCAGAAAATAGCGTTCCGTCAATGAATATCAATTTCACTTTCTTTTCGAAAGAGCCAAATACACTGGATCGATTGCTGTTTTTGGACACCACAACACACAAGGAAGAGTGAGAACACATGGACATACATGTTATTGGCTAAGAGTACATAAATATCTTAAAACGAACCCATGAAAGCGTCTCTAAGTTTATCACTACTAAAACCTCTGCGTCTCTTTAAGTAGAATTCTCGAATCAAAAGTTGCCATTTGCTTGATTGCGCGTATAACAATACCTTAAGTGACATTTTTTGCGTCGTCACGAAACGTACTTCTCAGGTAACAGCAGTACCTCTAAAACTTTTTCAAGCTTAGATTGGACGAGGTGCGTGGAGGCCCTCTACGTCGGGTCCAATATACGGCCAGTGGTCTGCATTAACAGGTCCCCAGTCATGAAGGCCGTTTGTTAACGAGGGCCGATGGGTTAAGCGATGCGCAATACTAAACCCTCCACTGCCTTCTAGCTGAGTTAAAACAATTATAACTTGCCTGTAAGAATCAAAAAACACCATTATGATTTCTATTTTAATGAACAGTTTATCATGTTATTATAAGGTGTAATTACCTATGCAAGGGTGGAACTGCGTCTACAGTTTTTAGCTGATTTCTAGTTGACACAACGTTGTAACTCTCCTGACAATCACATTTAACTTGGATCCATTTGTCATCATGGCGATTTTCAACTACAACAACAAGCCCTGCCCACCCTTTTGTCAAATAATAGGCTGTCATTCCCTCGCGTCCTTCATGACGTTGTCCTCGTTGCATTGTCAACCTTATTATGGCATCAGCAAGCATATAAGGAGGTGGAGCAATCTGGTCCGATAATACCTTCTTTGATGAATGAAGTGACATCACGTATCGAGGATAAGGTGCATCTCCCCCTGAAAGTACAAGAAAAATGAAATTTATAAATGAGCTTAATTAGTTGAATTAGACGATTAATACTAATCTTTGATTTTTTACAATTTCGCCTACCGCTATGCCAGTGATTAAACGCTAACGGAACAGCAAGGTAAAATCCAGGTTCTATCATTTTATGACAACCCACAAACCCACGAACTTGTCTTTTTGAATGTTCCACAAGACGACCTAACACAAGCTTTTGGGAGTCACTTTGACTTGTTTCTAAGCCGCGAAATAAGACTACGCATAAGTCTAATTGGGAACGTTGTGATTTTTCCGAGTTCCTATAAAATTATGGTTCGAATTCATTATCTTATATTTTGCAGTTTTATATGAGTGATATATGGAAAGAGTAACATCTAGCAACATGTTGTTAAAATATCTTCAAACCTGTGCCCTTCTTGAAATAATGATATTTCGATTTCAGTTGCTTCCATAACGGTAATTAAGATGCACGATAAATATTGTAAGTCAGCAGAGGGTGGAAGAGTTCCTTGTAATCTCCTTTCATGCCACATGGAACGAACCTTGCACACATCAATGCAGTCAAAATACCTAGAATAATTTAAGAATAAGTTAAACTTTCAGCATTAAGATTTCCTTTTCAATAATATCAAAAGATCGTAACAAAATAATACGTACTTCAGCATATCATCAAATGATATCCAAAACACTCCATCGTCAGCGCCTTTTGGCATTAGCTTTTCTCGCAACTCAGACGACCATAGACTCGAACCATCACTCCAGTCACCTTTCCAGCTATATCTTCCCCATGGATTTCTCAGACGGAGTAATCTAGCATTTCGAAATTGTATCCAACGAATGAAAATCAAACTCCATCGTTTCTGTTATGTATAATTATTTAAATTCTTGGCACAACTTACCTCAAACCGTTGGAACCATCAACATTCAGCACGGAATATGCGTGACGTGGACGCAGCCCCTTTTCCCTGTACTCATCCTCATCAACCTTCATATTACCACCACCACAGGAAGCACCCATGAGGAACCCGGCAGCATGGCAAGATAATAACTGCGCCCACACCAAGTCACGGTCCAGCTCCTCGTCAGCTCCACTCTGCAAAATTAAAGAGTTGAAATTGAACTCTGATATAAGCATTGATTTTATACTCATAGGAACTCAAACTGATATTCTCACCTGTAGCGGAATGCTTTCACATGGATTGCCTGTCAGCGTTGCAAGACCTTCAATTGCTCTTCCTGAAACCAGGGCTTCATAGCAGCCGTGAATCTTCGCAACAGCTTTTTCAATCAGTGGCACCCACAATTGTCTGCGCTTTGCCTATTAAAAAGATGGTCAAAAATTTAGCTCAAACACGTACATGTTGTATTTCGTGTAGTCACGATTAAAAGCATATTCTTAACCAACCTGTGAGTACACCAGGCGTTTTCTCCTATCACAGGGAAGCAAATCGTCAACAATCACAGTAGTCCATGATCCGTCTTTGCAAAGCCTGATCATATACGCTCCAACATCTGAAATTTCCCTCGTTACCAAAATCTTTTCCACCAACTCCTTTCGTTCAGCAATCACTGCAAGTGCACTGAGTAACCAGCAGTTTCCAAGTACCCCTAAATTTCAGAGTAAGAAAAATTCGTTGAAATAATGAGTGAATAATATATAATATAAAAATCGGAATAATCTTACGTTTTAAAATTCTAACCTTGTGAAATATCTGATGGCAAGGGAGTGCGAAACACAACCCATGAGACATTTTCACTTCCTTGTTCTGTGACAATGTCCTTTGGTCTGAGCCACTGAGTGACCAAATCCCCTTTAGTAATTTTTGGATTGTAGTATAAGGACTTTGGAGCAGGAGGGAAGGAGTCATCTACAAATGGATCACCCGATTTTAAACAGAAAGCGAGGATGTCTTGATATTTCTGTTTGGTTCCCTTCTTCAGTGGAGCTACAACGCTGGTTTTTGGCATCGACGAGGATGACCCTGTGCCAAAATCCAATCGCTTTCCCTGACACATTTCACAAACATTCGATTTCATAGGATTTTTGAAAGTGCATCTGGAGCAGGACCATTTCTTTTTAATGTATCCCTACAAACAGATAAGATACGATAATAATGTACAAATCATAAAAATCTACTTTAAAAATGATAAGGGCATTATGAATAATAATATGTGTATTATGTTGTTGTTACCCCGTGTTCATTATTCTTATCCCACCGGCACGCCTGACATTGATGAAGATATAGTGGGTTCTGCAGAGTGCAAATAGGACAGGTCCAATATTCTGTGATGGCAACTGATCTTGGTCGTTCAGGTTTCTTCTTAACTTTGGATCGGGTTGGTTTGGTCACTAAATTGCCAGGAGCGTCTGATCCTTTGGAAGTGCCACACGCTGTGCATAGGCTGCCGACTGGATTGGTCAGTGTACATTTTTTGCAAATCCAGGTAGGAGACCGAGTCAGTTGCTGGAGCTCTTTGTCCAGCTCAAGCATATCAGAGGAAGGTAAGGAAGCCCTTCTACCACTGTTGTATTCCACTTTTCTTTCGTTTCCACTGCTGACAGCTTGAACATTGGATGTAATCAGCTTTCCATCTTTGCTGTTAACTGACTCGTCAAGAGTAATACTAGGTACTTCACCTCCATTCGAACCTTCTGGACTCCTCGCTTTAACGGATTTTTCAGTCGAAACGTCTACTACGATGCTCTGTACATTACTTTTTAAAACATGGCCGGATTGTTTATGTTCTTTACGGTGGGTCACCACTGGTGATGGGAGGGGTTGAAGCGGGGAGGCTTTTGTCTTGATTTGCTTTTCAGGGTTGATAGGATTGTCTACGGAGTCGTCTTGTCTAGCCAACTGTTCGCCAATCCCTCGAGTCCTATTCTCAGATTTTGTCGGATCGGGCTCTGGATCAGGAAATGTAGATGAGCGTGATAAGGGTGAAAGAAGGTTTTCAACAATTTCATTGGAAATGTTCTCCGACATGTAAGCAGCGTTTGAATCCAAGGAAGTGCACGGTGATGTAGGTTCCTTGATTGTTGGTGACACTGGTGACGCTTTCAGATTCCTAATTAGCTGCTCACTTTTAGCAGTCTCAGCTTCCATGAATATGTTTGATGACATCACTCCAAAACTGGATTTGTCAGACACCTCTTGACTCATGTAGGACTCAATTTCATCAGACCTGCTGCTATTAGCTTTGCTTCTATTCATCGAGCTTTTCACAGAATAAGGACACTTCAGACTTTTGATAGTGGCTTCTCGCAGTTCCCGGCTGGGTGAATTGGATTTCGAGCTGGAGGAAGACAGTGCCGACACAAATGGCTCACCAGCACTTGTCGACTTTCCGGAAGATGTAGTAGTAGCCATAACCATATTTAAAGGGGCTTTGCTGGGGTTATACGAACATATACTGGAATCCGTGGCTGAGCGTGTTAATGTAACTTGACCAGGGGGACATTCATCATGGCTACCAGCCTTCGATTCTCTGGGCAGTGTGTTGAGACTAGAACAAAGTGCAGCTTTCTGTTTAAATGCTTCCTTTTTAGAATGTGAGCGCTTTGAGAGATCAATAGGTTTTCTGTCGACAACAGCATGCTGAATAGACTTTGTAGCATCCGGACTAGGATGCTTGTTTTCACAAGATTCAGTGATGTCGGAACGGGTCATCATGATATCGACGTTTGTAGCAAGAATTTCTTCTTGAGAATCAAGCCCTGAGACGGAGGCAGGATCGGGGTTGATAACGCTAATGTCTTCTGTTTCAAGCTTCGGCTCTTCTGGAAGTTTGCTTTTGGCTTCATGGTCATCCTGAGAGCATGCAGTTCGGATGAAGCCTGGAGCGGACTCGGCCACTACGTTCTCGTGCGTTGTGCTACAAACGCAAAAGAAGAATGTTATTTTAAGCATTAAATATTATTCCTGCCTAATATAAGTTCAATGCACTTGGTAACTTCGTTTTGCAAATATTAGTTCAGCAGGAAAAGTCATTGACCCTTTATTAGGTTAGTTTGAGGAACTGGTGTTTCAAATTCTGTTCATGCATACCATTCTGCAATTTTTGGCTCTTCCAAGTGACACTCAAAGGACGCAGACTGATGATTGCTCCCACTTTGGCATATCTCCTTCTTGTCACTCTCTCCACTTCCTTTACTAGGTAAGCTCTGTTGGCGGATTCCAGTTCCCTGTGTGTAAGGGCCCTGATCCTCTTGACTCTTGGCGTTGAGTGTTCTGCCCGTCCCACATTCAGAGCAGCTCGAGATTTCAGTCGGATTGATATGTTTACACTGTGAACAGTGCCACTGTAAAACTGACGCAATCGACCCCATGCAAATACTTCGCGAATCTCACACTAGTATACTATCTTATCATTAAATTTCACGAAAGACAAGTCTCATCTTCATCTTTCCCCACTAAACTTGCAACATGAGCCCTCATCATTGTTCTGTCTCCTTTCACTCCTTCTTGATTATTCCACCACTTATTCATTTAATCAATCATTCTTTCCTCATCAAATTATTTTTTAAAAATATTATTATTATTATTATCATTTAATGGACTTTTGTCTTTCTGCTTATCCACCTAATCTATAAATTATATATTTTTGAACTATTAGTTATGAAACACGACGGGTAGACTTTTCTTGGTTCAAGTAACAGATAACTTACTATCCGTCCCTTTTCCCTTCAAATTAGTCACTTTTCTCCTCAATCCACTTTCCCTCTCACTGCATCATCTCCTCTAAGCTATGTATATCTCCCAGTCAGAAATCTCCTTAATTACAATCTACAGAGCAGTATTCATATTTACAATTTAAAAATGAGCAGAACTGTTTATTAAACAGGAGTCCTCACAAAATGTTTGTAACCTGGAGAGATCCATTCCACATACTTGAATGTCTCGAGCTCGTATCCAGGTATGTTTCCTGGTTTCCTTGTTTTGCAAGAAACGAGCGAAAAAATGTTGTTATGTGTGCAAAAAAGCGAAAGAAAGGAGAAAGTGGTATGGTGGTGGTGGTATGGTAGTCGCTGTGTATGTGTGCGAGAGTCTGTGAGCAGATGTGATGATGTTCCAGTGTACACACACAACAAACAGAGATATCACTTGCTTTTCACTTATACTTTCTTATAACCCTTTCCACTCATTTCTAGCCTCACTCACTCGCTGTTTATTTCACATCACATCTTGTTTATGATCAATGGATTGGAATTGTAGAGCTGTTCTCCTATTCCTCTGGACTTCTTGCTACTTATAAAACTCTGCTCTGGGTAGTCTGGGTCTCTGGACTTGGACTACTTGTCGTCGTCGGCTGGTTGTTCTTCGCCTGTTGTTTCACCTCTGTGTGTAGACTCTCTTTCCCCTTCTCTTTGTCGTCGTTGCAGAGTGTATGAGAGTTACCATAGCTATCTTTCCCCTTCTTGTCTCTCCAGTAGTGATGGCAATACCATGGTGCAAGCTTTAGCACTGCCAACAACCAATAGAAAGGTGTACGTATGCTGTGGCTCTTATATGATCGCTATTGTTGCTGCTTTTTTGGTATATTGTTGGTGGTGCTGTCGAAATGAAGATGTGGATATTATTAGCACGCAAGGCGGCTATTGAAAAGGTTCGTGTGGCACGTGCGTGCCTGGCTAATGTTTTTTCTGCTGTCAGAGTTCTCCTAAGCTGCTTAGAAAACTGAAACTCAGTACTTAAGGGTAATTTGGCCCGGGCATTAAGAATTTGATATTAGTTTTTGTCCAAGTCCACCAGAGGGCGCAGAAAGTTAAGCTTTTAGGCTTAAATTTGTGAGTAAAGCGCTGAAACTCAGTTTATAGGGGAAGTTTGACCCGGGCATTAAAAATTGGATATTAGTTTTTGTCCACAACCTCCTGAGGGTGCACAAAATTAAGATTTTAGGCTGAATTTGTGTTCTTAAGCGTCATAAAGACCTTAGAAAAGGTTTATGGGGGTTTTGGATGGCATAAATTTCTAAACTTTTGCCAGATTTGACCTCTGAGCGCCCTATGGTGGCCAATTTTGCCAATTTTTATTGATTGGAGCGTCCAAGAGAGCTAAAAAAAGTATATGGGGGTTTTTAATGGCACAGATTTCAAACCTTTTGTCAGACTTGACCACTGAGCGCCCCCTGTCGTCTTGCGTGCTGTTTGAAATTTCTAGCGGGTTTTATTAATGTATGGATTTTGATTGACATGATCATTTAAATGTATTTGTTTAATCGGAATGAAACTTTTTGCAGTTACTGTAACAAACAACAAGAGCAATAAACGGGACAAAGAAATATACAAAGTTGATCTGGAATATAGGTCTAGTTTAGTTTCAATTTTATATGAGCTCATTGTAGTATAAAGTTTTGCAGGGGGATAATATGAGGTTACAGCAAATAAATAGGGTTAGCTATTTAAAAAATCAATGTTATTGGTTAACACGTTGAATCAATTGAAGTCAAGTCACATTTATTCAAGATTAGTGTCCACATCATTCAGAATAAAAATAGTTAATTAATCTTGTTCATACGTTGACATATTCCCTATTTTTAAGACTACTTACCTGACGGTAATGTACAATGCAAGAAACATGTAGGTCAAGAGGAGTAGTTAAATCGTAAAATGTTAAGGTGCTACGAAAATAGGCAATAAGACTTGTACTGATAAATATCAGGGAAGGAGTTCTCAACTTCTCAACATAAGCAGCCAATAATAATCGCGACGAACAAATATGTATTGCATTTTTATTATATCATTCCCAATTTATGAGATATTAGTTATGTTATTGTTGATCGACAGTAATAATAGTAATAATACGCTTGTGCTTCTACGTACATCATACATTAAAATTAAATGCGATGTGTACACACCTCATCACACCTACAACGGTCTATTAATATTAAATTACATATTGCTCTCTGTGTATAACATGCGATTATTTTATGACGATTAATATTTAAAATTTAATATGATATTATTGCAACCAGTAACCTTTTGGAAACGTAGTGTATGTCCTCCATAACGGTCCGCAATTAGGTATTTTGGAGGTTTGCAACTGTTATTCATTATATGACTTTTGTGTCCGTTCTCTGATGTTCTGATCGTCTGTCAATGGTCAGGAGCTACCAAATTAATCATGAAACTAAGAAGAATAAACATGATCAAGTGACAGGGAAGAATTGTAGATGTGGCAACAATTTGCCAAACGACTCTGATGGATTAACTCTTTGACCCTAAAACAAAAGTCAAAATAAATTGAGCAAAAATAAAGAGTCCAAACCAGGCAACCAGTAAAAAAGCTACAACCATTGTTGACATTGATGAATTGCATTTCTGCAGACTATAATATCTGAAATTGTTACCTATATCCAGTATTGAGTTTCATTTAATCGTTGTATTTCAAAAGCTAATAATTAATGTTAATCACCATAAAAATTAATAATATACCTATTTTTCACCTTGCTGGTATCTATTTCAACATCAGATATCTGAAACGTTCATAATGCAATGGAGAACTAATATTTGCAATAAAATAAGTGCATAATCTGCAATGTATTGTTTTACATTTTCTTACATAACTAGGTATTTGTTACTTCAACAAAAATATATATCTGGAATTGGACGATTTTGTTAATGAAAAAATGTAGGATGAACACTAATGTTTTTTTCCAGCAAACTAAACGGTATCGTGAAATAAAAAAGAGATTAGTTTCTTAAAACTGTTCATAAAAGATTTCCAAGTTTCAGAAGTTGAAATGAGAAAATCATAAAAATAAAAAGCAGCAATGGGAACTCTTTCTCTTCTTCCCGTAATAGTGGGAATCATGTAATTGTAGATATGGCTGAAAATTTAATTGCTGAATAATCTGTAACATTTATGATGCTGAATTACCAGAGCTTACAGTCATAAGACACGTACTTATCATGCAAATAAGTAGATACACTGCAATGAAAAGATTATCCGATACTACAAGTGTGATCAATATGACAAAATGAAGGAGGCCCAGTCATGAGACCCTTAGATCAAACTCAACGAAACGCATCTCAACAGTCGATTTGATCAGATTGAGCAGAAGATGAGGTTGAGGTACTCCTCTCAAAGGTCTCAAAATGCTCGTTCCTTCGCCTTACTATAAGTCACAATTTTCATACTACATGCACAAATTGACATGATGATAAAATGCTGTGTTGAATCCAAAATAATGATAAAAATCATCATCATGTACTTCTCGGTCAAGTAATGTACCTATGCAAAACGTGAAATAAAATGTTTAACGTTTTGCTGAGTTTGGAGTTGTAGGACGTGCGCAACGCACAACTTATGAGTAGTAACGGAGGGGAATGGGAGCCTTGAGCACCCTCCTTCTAAAGTTACATTCAATCTATTTAATAAAAAAACAACAAACGATAATAATGCTCAATACATGATAATAATGTGTTATATGTATTTGTAGAAATATTGAATAGAGAGGGAGAGACATTGCACAATTCTACAGATGCAACGATACGTAAACTTTTACATGACGCATGGGTGAGTACTTCGTTTTTTGAAGCATGAAAGTCGTTGAGTAGTGAATATTAACGACATATAATGAGCACACTCTGAGGCCCAGCCAAACAAGCAAATTTGAGACATCCGAAAAGCTTTTGAAAATAACCAGAAAATATTAACAATTAGGAATTTGAAACACTGGATAATGAGTTGTAACTCCAATAGTTGGGCCGTAGTAGCAAAATTAAGTGATTTAACCTTTTTAAAAGATTCACACATGATCCAATAAAATGGAATATTCATATTTCAATCTAAATCTATCGTTTTGTTTAATAGTTGATTCATCATGATATAATGTAATGCATGACAATGTGCCACAACAACATTATGGAAGAACGGTGGTGACCATTATGCCACACGAAGGGACGTGGATTACGTCACGTTGGGCCCTTTTCTAAGAAATGGGAAATTATGTTGCTCAGAAAAAAGTACACATGCATATTTTTATGCTCATCAATAGGCACCACAACCATTGAGATGATGAGGATGATGGTTTTTCTTTATGACATTGCAAAGAACGAATTAAACATAAAGAAATGATGTAAATCTTGAGAGATTCGAATGAAATGAAAAGTGTGCCTTTACAGAGGAGCGCATATACTTGCGACTTACAGTCTTATTTTGAGGGTTACTAGGACTACCTACATTTATGACTATAGGACACTACAAACACATTACACTATATCTGTTATGACAAAGGAAACAATAATTGCAAGCGATAAATAGGTGATGGATTTTCCATAGCTCCACACACGGCATTCACAATAACAGTTTTGATAACAATTTTGCAAAACTTGTATCCAACTTTGGTTGAATATCAAGTAGTAATAATAGAATAAGCACACAGGTAAAGATTTTGCATGGCATGATGATGATAATAATATCAGCGAGCAACTGGACGCAACACGAACTCCTGCCTGATGCTGGGACTGACCACCATCGTCAGTACTATCAGAGCGTGCGTGGCGTCACCATCCTCATCTTGGTCTGGTCACTTGTTCTGAAGGATTCATAGCAGCAGGAGCAGTTACATTGTTTGGTAGTCACATTCATATTCATTAGTGCTTAACATCCTTTTTTAAAGAGTGTTCTTCTTTGATTGCTAGCAGCTTAGACTTAAAGAGAGGGACAGAGAAAAGGAGAGGCTTTTGCACTCTCAGTTTCGCACCAAGAACGTATCCCAACAACACTCATTTTTTTAATCATTTATGCAGGCAGTCGACACAAAGGTATTCAGTGCTCAGACTCATTAGTAATGATATTTTTCACTGGTCACTGTGAAAAGGTGCCATTATACTAATACGTAGAATGAGAATGTGATGCTGATGTGAAGTGGAAGTGTTGTTGGCGAGCGATGCTGCGGTGACTAGATAATATGTAGCAGCAGTGCTGTTATTTCAGAGGGCCTAGGTGGAGGTCATCAAATTAGCAGTTTTTCAATGTTCTCATCATCGTACAAGACACATATACAAATAGCAGCAAACATTCCATTTTATCTGACTAATAAAGTACCTATCCACCAAAATCTACGACGACAAGAACGAGTGGAAAGAGTCAGCACTGGATGTATGGATAGCTGAAGAAAAAGTACTCCTCTGCAAAATATTTTCCTTCTTCTAAAGGTGAATCCTATTTACTAGTCAGTGATAGTGGAAGGAAGGAAGGATACTGATCAGAGTGATTGACGAAGATGTGGCGGAAGAAGGAGACCTTGGTGTCCAAAAAAGTTATTTTTCCCCTTATGCTTGTACAAACGTTGGTTATAGAGAGTGTGTGAGGATGATGTGAAGTATGTGGAGTGATGTGACTTGCTTGGTGACACTGGCTAGCTCCATCCATTGCGGTCCGGCATCCTCACTTTTGGCATCTAATGGAGGATGTGACCGTCAACTTTAATGTGCTGAATGAGAAAATATTATATAAATATTGTAATTGGACGTGAAATAAATATTATACTGTTGTTTCCATTGTGAGGATTATGTAAATGCGTGGGCGTAATGGTTAGCAGAAGATGAACTTATTAAATTCTACTATGATTGTTGCGCGTGGTATCTAAAATGGTGATAATAAGGCAGACCTACTGGATGTTGGCGTTGGGGAAATATTGTTATGATTTGTGAAGCTAAAGTTAATTTTAAAGGACGATAGTTGTGAGTAGGACAAGATTGAACTGAAAATGAGACTGAAAAAAATGCGACTGAAAGTGAAAACGTAAAGATGATGCGATCAGAGTGCAGCTAGCAGAGAAGTTGAAGCTAGTTAAAGCTGAATCCTCAAGTGCAAAATTAGGCATCCAAGTCAGGCGGGCGTATTGTGTGTCGGTTTCAAGTTATATACGGCGGAAGCGGCAGACTGACGGAATAAGTCGGAGATGACGCATTTCCTGCTGAGAAAACTTGAGAAACGTAGACGATGACGAGAAACTCCGCTAGTGCGGTAAAAGGGAGGGGGAGATGGAGGAATTCTACGTGTTTGTCCAAAGGGTATGTACTTGTGTTGACATTGGCCCTGATTGAAAGTGTGGCAGAAGTACAGGGAACGGAGACGGTGGTAGTGGGGCAAAATGAGAATACGACACCGTCACCGTCTCTGGAAGCTGCAGCAACGGAGGCAAACGTTGCAGAAGCGAATATATATCATGGGCAGAGTGTTCAAAGTGTGTTAAGCAGTTTTGATGGGAGAGGCGGAGGTTTAAGTATTGGAGGAGGTGCTGATGTGCAACAGTTATATTACCCAACAGTCAACAAGTGCTGCCCGTTTTTTTCCCGGTATGAAGCTGGAGAATGTGTCCAGGCACAACCAAATTCGTCAAGAATGGTGACCATGCCTAACCAGCCGTTTTGGGAGGCACCTAAAGCCATGGTCACACTTCTTAGCAAAGATTTGGATGGAATGGAGATCTCCAATGACACAGTGGTTTTCAGGTAAGAGGAAGTATGATGCGAGTGCAAAAAATAATGCTACATGAAATGAAGCATTGTGGCTAATCAAAATCATCGCGAATGCGCAAAAGTAATAGGAAGTGTTTCAAATGCATTTTCTCTACCAATGTTTCCACAAACTAGTGTGATTGCATGTGCTGTGGTTAGAGATGGAACAAGTGAACAGCAATTATATAGAGAGCATCAAGCATCCCCCACACTAAATTGACTAGCTATTATACCACAAAAATCAGTTGCCATTTCCATTTCTTGCTTCCTTTGCCTTGTGACCTGCCAGTTTCATTGTAATATCATAAATGATATCAAATTTTCTAGCAATTTCGAAAATTAAAGAATTTCATAGTTAAATGAATGCACATTTAATTTCTGTGCACTTTTATATATATTTCCCTGTGCTTCATTTGGAATCAAGATGAGATATTATTTAAATGTTGGAAACTTGCTCTTTGGAAACTAGTTTATTGTTTTATAATGTAATTGTCCTTATTTTATGGCACTTTAACCAACTTTAAGTAGGAAAACAAGAGCGAGTGGTGGTTTATGGTATTATTCCATTTTGTTGGAAAGGTCTGGTCTATGTCATGGCCAGTCAGGGTCATTACGTTCCATCATCATCATCAACAGGATAGCTTCATATTCTTTGTTTCCCTATTTTAATGGAGCTCTCATGCAAAATTCATGCAAAACAATAAACATATTATATCTCAGAATAACAATCAGAGTATAATTGTATGAAAAATGATGATTGCGTGTTACTAGTCCTGGGAATTATCCGGCTTCAGATTCCCATTAGCTATTAAACAATTCGCTTTGTTTTTTGAGACGCTCCAATTCAACGTTTCTCTCCTCACTATTAAGTGATTCATGCATGCATGATTAACGACGCATCTATTCCAACAGCTGACGTGAAAAAAATTAACTTCTCATTATTTGATTCAAAACCTTTCATTCCTCCATCCTCTCCAATTTTATTTCATGGAACACATTTTCATGAGATGACGCTTATTTAGCGAAAACATTATAATTGTTTATAGCTATGACGATGAGGAGAAGATTGAATAACTAATCTAAAAAACAAAATAAGTTGAATCATCATTTTACGGCAATTTTGTTCCCTATTGTCAATTAGATTACGTGTTTCCCAACCCACTTGCGGCGCAGAAAGAATCGAGAGAATTATCAAACATGACATTTCTGAGATCCAACAGCAAGCTTACATGAATAACGACTACTTCAAGAGCGCAAAAGATGAGAATGGAACAGAGTCTCCATTTTTTAAGGAATCGGGAGGACGATATGAGCCTGCCGTGATTTTGACAACGGACGGGATGTTGGTCTGGCTAGATGAGGCTGGCTTGCTGAATCAAGTTTCATATCAGGACTTTTGCATTGATATGTATGTGGATAAAGAGATAAGAAGTATTTATGAGAGTTGGGTCGTTTAAACTGAAATAAAAATTCAAGAAAAGTGGATGGGAAAATACTTATGAATACTTGATTTTTTTGACAGTGTGGAAGAAAACGTGTTTGTTGCGGTTTTATGCACGCCATCTTGCAACGAGCGTCAGCCTTGCATTCGCAAATGTTGCAGGCAGGATAGCGTTTTGTTTAATTCCACTTGCATGTTGAGCAATCGCCCATGGTTTCCGCATTTGTACGCAAATCCTGACCAGCCTGTTTCGGGAGGAGATTTGGCTGGATTGAAAATTAACTATAAAATTGGCAGACCGAAGTGTGACGAGAGTTATGAAATCTCTCTGAGAGATGAGCCCGATGAAAAGTATGAGGATTATTTTTTTGCACATTAGATGGATAAATGAAGAGTAATAAGCCAAATCGGATCTAATCATCTTAACTATGTGTTATGCTCCTATCAGAATGTTTTTGCTTTTGAATGGAACGCTTGTCATGGAGTCAGGGAACTCTAAGATTTTCATCGAGCCGGATCAATACTGTTTGGATGGAGCTGGATCTCACACAATCATATTTTCCGATAATAGCAATCCCGACTACCCAGATTATCCATTGAAAATTGCTCATTTTGGAGGAACGGAAGTTGACCAGGTGGCGCTAATTTGCTTTTCAGAGGATAACGTACTTGAAGACAAAGATGTACGTCATGCATTTTTATGATTTCTATGCAATTCCATCCATGATTTGCAAAACATGATTTCTATTTGGAGATAACTTGATTTTGAAAACTTCATTTTTTGTAGGTCTGGCAACTGAGACTGTACGCGTCCGTAAATCTTATCTCTACCTTTTTCCTTCTTCTCACCGCCATCGTTTACGTAATCTTGTGGGAACACCAAAATATTCATGGCTGGCTGCAGTATTCATATGTCATCTCACTTCTCTGTGCAAACATATTTCTTTCCGTGGTTCAGTTTGCACCCGACTCATTGCAACACGAGTGCCTTGTGTGCTGTCGAGTGATGGGTAATTTTCGCCTTTTAAATAATTACTTCATAAAAGAATAAAAAAACTGCGTACATGATGTAATAATGCATTTATTGCTTTGAATAGGTTCTCTCATCCACTTTTCTTATCTATCTGCATTTTTCTGGCTTACCTCAATGAACTTTGACCTGTTCTGGACGTTTAGGTAAGTCAATAGTCGTAAATGCAATCAATTCTACATAAAAGAATTTAGTATTTGAAGGAGTTGAATTGAATTTTCTATATTGCCGTGTGCGCAGTGGTTGTCGACCTCTTCGTACTAGTACAAATACAGGCGAGAAGAAACGATACTTGGGCTTCCTCCTCTTCTCGCTTGGTTTCCCAACGTTAATTGCTGGAGCTGGTCTAGTGCTGGATAGCTTATTTAAGTGAGTACTCTGAACCGCAAAACATATTATTGATTTCGATTGGATTTCATGATTGGGTAGACATTGTTTTGCTTTCATCACAAATATTATTAATATCGTGACTACAAGTGACCACATTGCCCAATGACCTGAACTTTAGATTTTCAATTGAAATATGCTTGCTCGTGAAAAAGAAGTGACGTTTTATGAAAATATAATCAATTTTTTGTTGAAATCAGGGACGATCCCCAGCTATACGTGATCACACCGAGATTTGGCGAGCGAAAGTGCTACTTTTACGGAGAAAAGGAGAAGCTTCCCTATTTTTATGGTCCGGTAGGACTTCTCCTAACAATCAATTCCATCTTTTTCGTATCCACAATTTATTCTCTCCATAAGCTACAAAATGACACGAAATTTGCCACAAGACAGAGTTCCAGGCAGGAAAAGAAAAGGTTTAACAAATATTGAATTGCATAAAAGATTAAACAATTTGAGTGTCTAAATAGGCATGTTATTAATCAATGCTATATTTATACCGCTCAGATTTCTGCTATTCATGAAGCTATTTGTGGTGATGGGTGTCACATGGATATTTGACGTGATTTCCTGGGCAATCGAGCAACTGAACCCGGAAGAACGCCACTTTATCCGAAAAATCTTCGTCCCTACTGATCTCCTCATCGCCCTTCAGGGTGTCGCCATTTTCATTATTTTCACGTGCAAGCCCAACACTTGTCGTCAACTGGAAGCCCAGTTTAAAAAATTCTCCCTCTACCTTGAAGAGCAAAGAGGTAAAAATATTGCTTAAACATTAAAAGTTGCACAAGAAAAAAGCATAAGATTTCAATAGATCTTCCCGACTTTCGCAGATAAGAAAACAGACGGTTTGAGTACAACCCGAATTAAACTTCGTCGACTGGTAATTTGGATTTGTCTCGTCATCATTCCCGTCGTTAATAAATTGAGGGAATTGATGAGCTTTTGCTGTCGTGCGACAAGAACCCTGGAGGGAGGCAGACGTAGCCTGAATCACAACAGTACCCTCACCTCCACGTGGGATAAAACTAGGAAGGCAAGCGACTGCTCCGTGTCAACAGTCGTCACACATGTGGACCATCATGGCTCAATTGAGATGGACTGTGCGACTACGCCCAGAGCTGGTGGGAAGGATAGCTCCAATGACCCCACCATCATCACCACACACTTCCCAAGCCGTAAGGGAATAGAGAAGAAATAGCCAAACTGCACATAAAATATAGATATAATAGACGTTACACTGAAAAGTGTTACTAGCGGTAGCAGTATAATAAACTTGTCATAAAAGTATTTATTTAAATTAACTTTGAGGTGAACCAGAACCATTTTAATTTTTGTGATAAACAAACTGATAATGAATCGAATTAATTCTAGTTACTCGGATACATACTCTTTCTGTCATTTATCGTATTTATTATTACATACTTTTAAATACAAACAATCAAGTATTCTTAAGATTTATATACCAAACCATTCGACAGTATTTTCTTTGGAATGCAATTCAGATATATCTTAGCATTTTCAA
This sequence comes from Willowsia nigromaculata, assembly GCA_034700605.1. Lineage (NCBI taxonomy): Eukaryota > Metazoa > Arthropoda > Collembola > Entomobryomorpha > Entomobryidae > Willowsia > Willowsia nigromaculata. Next base: position 38,966 of record JAQIXX010000685.1, read on the forward strand.
TATTAAAAAGTTATCGTTAATTATTGTACAGATTATAACGGATAGGTATTCAACCATCATCGAATGATGGAAAAATAATATAATTTCTTGATTTAATGATTGAATTGAGGATGGAAATTTATACTTCCCTAAAATTGTAAAAGTTTTTAGAACTTGGACCTTGAATTATATTTTTAGATTATATTGTTTTTCCATCATTCAATGGGTTGAGTGACTAATTCCTTATAAGATTGTTATTGGAACTGAGTGTGAGTGGCTGCTATTGGCAATGCCATAAATAAAAAGCAACAAGTTTTTTCTACATAATGTCAAATGTAAAGAGTTCAGCGTGGTTTTTAATCTATTCTAATCAGCTCATTTGTAAAATCTCATATTAACACTTGGCATGTCACTGGCGCAGTCATCAACCTTGTGTGTGCCACGTGTCCTCTAAAACCATCTTGCAACCGAACTGCTCTACATTAATAGCGTTGTGCCAATTTGTAAAATCTTCAATCCTCTGGAACAAAAACTTCATATTTTAATTAAGCCGCTGTGCTGGTTGATGCCTATCTGAATCAGGGACAATAATAAGCATACTCATCATTTAATGGGTTACCGATGATGAATCATAAACGTTAAATTTTAGGTATTTCCAAAAATAAAGCATATTGTCAACTGATTTTGGGACTAAAAACCTCAATTTTGTGTGCGTGTGTTCTCGATTCCGATATTTTGGTATTGAAATATATACGTAGCGGTTATTCAAGGTGGTGACTTCTTTTTGCATGTTGTATGCTAAATACTACGCCACTTTTGGTGGTGGTTAGTAGCAAAGCCACTCAAATCCATATTATTGCATTTGTCCCCTGAAAACGAAATTACAGTTTTACATAGAAAGAAATGAGGAGCCACAAGTTGGGGAAAAACACGGAACAATCGGTGTGCTTGGTTTTCCTTGAAAAACAATGGAAAGGCAAGGAGAGAATCAATGGAAGTGCAGAAGATGAGTAAGCCTCCGGATAAAGCTGTGTAGTGAAATAACGTACTTTTCAATGAAGCAAAAAATTTGCCAAAGACTTTGAATGGTCCGTAAAATAATGATTTTCATAACACCTTCTTCTAATTTTACTCATTTTTTGAAATACATAAATCGGGAAGTTTTCATCACAAATCACTAGGTGTAATCATGATAAGCGTGAATATCATTGTAGTGTTGACCGATATTTTGTTAACGCTGAGTATAGCTGTGAGGTGTGCTGAAATTAAAGTTTATGAATGTCCGTGCAACGACTCCACCTGCAAAGATAACAATGAGAAAGTGAATGAGCCCGAGATTTGGAAAAATTTTGTTTACCCGGCTTCAGAAAATATAAACGAAACTGAAAATGTGAAAATTGGGTAAATGTATACTAAATATTTGATTTTACTTGAATAAATAGGGAATATCTCGCATAACATGCATTTATATTCTGTACAGATTAATGAGAAATTCAGCACAAGTCTCATGTCACCCCGACACCATATCCGAAAATATTGTAATTAGCTTCTTGGATCTATACAATGAGCATGGATATGACGGGGAACTTCATGGCATGTTAGAAGATACCAATGAACCTGTTTCTATACAACTTACTAGAGAAGGCGTGCTGAACCTGTTCAAAAGTGCGAAAGGATTAGAACAGTTCAATACTGAAAGCTTTTGTATTCAACGGTAACTAAAAGTTGGCAAATTAATCCAATATTCCATAATCAGAATCAGAATATGAGAGCAAATCCCAAATGGGGTAATTTATGACTTTGCAGTTTGAATGTAAGCCACTCCTCTGTAAAAATATGCTGTGGACTTGCTCATAAACAATGCATACGAAAATGCTGCCCATACGGTTACGTCTTTTCAAACAACTACAGCAACCCTTGCATTTGGGAGAACTCCAGTTTCACCCAAGGTTGGACACTTCCCCAGTTACTGCCATTGTCAGAAGCAACACCGGAGGGTAGACAGGATCAAACAAAAATTCGCACCGGTTTTCCAGACTGTGAGACCATACCCTCCTACAATATCGCTGCTACTTTGTCTACCTCATTGACAAAGTTTCAACTTCCACGGCAACCGTAATAGCTGTAAAATAAGTATAGAATGGACGAATTTCCATCTCAATAAATTCCTTCCCAGGAAACATTATCTCTGATTTAAATTTTCCATTATCAGTTTTCGTGTTTATCGGGATGGAAGCGTGCAATATCTTGGCAGAGAAACAGGCTCCACAAAATCACGCTGGATCGATAAGGTGAGCCACGTTGACTACTGTGTGGACACAATATCTGTTCCAGCTGAAATGCAAGATCTTACCTGTGGAAACGATGAACAGGATGTACTAATCATTTGTAGTAAACCACATGTCAAGAACGTTACTAGCAACGATTCGGTATGGGTAAGGCCAAAATGTAACAATGATGTTTCCTTTGCACAACATGCAAAATTGCAAACTGGTAATCGCAAAAATGTCAATTTTTACATAGATATATCGAATAGTCTACATGGGTGGCTTTGTCCTCTCTATATTTTTCTTATTGATCACCGCCATCGTCCATTTCCTTCTTTGGGAAAAGCAAAACATTCACGCGTGGACCATTCTCTGCTACGTTATCAGTCTCACAGGCTTCTACTCATGTCTTCTAGTAATTTACGCGGAGGAGACGAGAAAGCGCTTGAACCCCGAGCAATTTACCCCTTTCGTTTCAGAAGGCTGGTGTTACGCCCTTGGACTCATCACTCATTTCATGGGCATTTTTGCTTTCAGCTGGCTCTCCGTCATAAATTTTGATCTATGGTGGACATTCCGCGTTCTCAAGCCAATGAACCAACGGAGTTTTGACTTCAAACGACTTGTTTGTTATGCTAGCTTTGCGACTGCTCTGCCAACCACTGTCGTGTCTGTAGCGGTTGCTTTGCAAATAAGCCATGAGTAAGATTCTTTATGGGTTAAAAATAGCCAACGGAGAAAATCAACTCTTAATAAAAATATTTTCATGAAGATGCGTTTCACTTGTAAAGAGTTTGTTTTGTCTGAATGTTGTCGTCGCTAATGTAAACACAGGAAGGGAAGTGAGCCGTGTCGACAGACCAAAGAGGATAACACCATTTATCCGATGTATGGACAAGAAGTTTGCTTCCTCGCGAATTCCGCTCAGCCACTTTACTTTTACGTGCCTGTCGGAGTCCTCCTCCTGGCAAATCTCATTTTTTATTTGTGCACGTCTTGTCAGATGCTAAGGATTTACAATGCCACTAGGAGAATCTCCGATAAAAACTCGAGAAAGCAGAAGCAGTCGTGAGTAAAAAGACTTGCATGTTGGAAAAAATGCTCGCTATTTATACAAGTATATTATGTTATCTGTTCGCATGTCTTACAGGTGCGAATTGTTTTTCAAATTATTTCTCGTAATGGGCACAACCTGGATATTTCAACTGATCTTGGCTTTGGTGGAGAATGACGAGACTGCATCCATCTGGTATTTTATCCTATTCCGCATTTTGGATCTTACCAACATGTTCCAAGCAATTGCCATTTTTGTCATTTTTGTGTGCAAGCGGGAGACGCTTAGGGCTCTTGAGCAGAAATATTTCTGTTTGAAATGTAAGGGGAAATATGAACTAATTCCAGGAAAATGTTTTTCGTACTTGTTAAAAAACTTACTTTATTTTTGGTTCTTTCAAGCATGTCTACATCCTTTCCGAGGAGTATATCGTACTCCGACTATTATTAGTCGTTCTACAGACGGGAGCACAAAGATGAGTAGGACTGAATTCACAAAGCATCATTCTATAGAAAGTTATAGCAGCAACGGTGGTGCTAGTGATCATCGAAGGGATTCTGAGCTTACAATTTTTTCTTAGAAAAAAAAAAGTACATATATTAATATATCATTCTGTAGCTTAATCTGTCAGTATACAAAATGCTGGGAATAAATCACAATCAAAAAATTTCATCGTCATTTTATGCCACAAATGGTATAAGATTTTTTTATTGAAAACTTAATTTGTTGAATTGAGGCTGTCCTGCTGCTCTCGTTGACATTCAGATCAAATGAGTTGATACTACAAGTGATACTACATACATTATTTTTCTAAAAGCCAAAGAGCAAAACACAACGTGTGACACATTCGTGTTTCAAAATGGGTGTCACGAAAAAAGCAACACATGCACTTTCATCGATAGTAGTTTTTTGAGCCTTGCAATGCCACACTATCCAATTCGCAACCTTCCCAATGTCGTCCCAAAACTACTTTCATTGAAGAAGGGCTTAAGTGCTCAACATTTTTTTCTGAACTGAAGGACCTACATATTTGAAATTCGAAACGAGAAAAAAGCGCTTACTGTTCTCATTGGGCCAACTTGGCTGCAACGAAACTATTCTACTCACGCTAGCTTTTACTTTGAAGCTACAACTTTTCTCATGCTTTGTAGTTTCCATAGTGAAAACAGGAAGGAGGTAGTATTCACCACCACCAGCAAAATCAAAGCTTCTCTCGGCCTCCTCGTAAATAATAATACCACCATAATATGTAATGCTAATACCGGTGACACTTGTTGTCGCTCTCATCGGCACAAGGCCAACAGTCATTATCATTAGTGTCGTCATCAGCAGAATCAAAAGTGAATCCGAGGCAACCTGGTTTACTAAAAACAAGATTTTTTATCGAACATCACGCATCTATGCTTACTCTACTAGACGATCTATTAAACATCCGCAGAAAATCGTTATGTGCAGTATCAAATGATCATGTTACATATTATTAATATGCATATATACAAAAGCATAATCAGTCCTTATATGAGACGTGATCATGAAATCCGTCACAGTGAGTTACCGGTTATGCAACTAATTTTAGTAAGTAACACAACTAAATGGCTATAGAAAGAGAATGAATAATGATTCAAAGGAAAAGACCAGTTTCATTATTACATTTGTTCGTCGTCTTTCGATGTTAATCTAAATAACATCAATAAAAAATGATCTAGGTGTAAAAAGAGCGTTTTTTATTGTTGTGGTATTATAACAGGAACAACGGTAGGTCTACTGATATGCATATCATATGCATATCTTTTAACGAGGTACCACTGCAAAAGAAAGTATGCCACCGTGCTCCACATTTTTGCAAAGCTACTACTAACTCACCAGCAACATCATCAACAGTCACCACCTTCGGCCTCCATACCACCAAAGAATAACACACAAGTAATTTCACGAATTTCTTCTTGATCATTTCAAAACCACAATTGAAGTTTACACGATGCCATTATATTTCAAACGAGTAGAAAATGAAATAGAAGAGATGAGTGCTCACTAGAAGCTTTTACTGCTTATTCGGTCATGTATTTTTGCGAATGGTTCAATTTTTGAGAGTGTCGCAATGATAAGGTAGCGAAACCTATTCACCCTATAGGTGGGTAGTATTACGAGAAATAAGAAAACTGGGTGAACGTCGTTGGTCATACAGAAGCAAAATGAAGGGAATGATAGAGTCATCAAATGTTGGCAAGGGAGAAAAAAAGGCGAAATTGGCATTAAGAAAGGATGAGCAAATTGATGATGATCCTGTAACTCGTCGTACTCCTGAGATGCATCGCATTTGCTTACTTTGCTAACTAAACACCGACTTATTAACTATATTGTATTCTTGAATGAAACGAGATGAAAATGAAGCCAGGTGTAATACCGTCCTGTGATGGTGATTTGATTACCGTGTCATACGACGACGCTCTTTTAATACCAGTTTTAAGACAAAACGAAGGTATTTGTAACGCATGATAGCGCATAAGGGAATTATGTTTATTATGAGCGCTATGAGTATTGGTCGAGTTTTGTGTTGCATTGTATGTATGTGCGGTGCTTAGTGTGTCATGGGGTCCCACAGAATCTGGAGGGACAAGGGGGCTGTGTCCGGGTAAAAGGCCAAAAACCTGCTCAGAGAGGGTCAACAAACTACATCTTAAAAACCTTAGTACGAAGACTCTCAACGGTTTAGTTGCTCATCGAGCTTCACTTTGACAACTACTTTTTTGCAACCTCTCAACCCTTTTCCTCATTTGTGTGTGTATGTGTTCACGGCTCGCCCGTCTCCCTCTCGACCACTATATATCTCGACAAGTGAGGAGCGACACCACCGGTGGATTCAGTGTTGTTCTTGTAGTGTCTCTGTTCTGAGTGCGTCTCTCTTTCCCTCTTCGTTCTACCTCTCTTCTTCATCTTCTCTCACTTGCTCTCTTCCTCCTCCTTCGACAACAACAACAGCAGCAGCGTCGGCGCAAAAAAAGCACCTGCCCCAGTGGTGATTGTTTTTGTGTGTTCCTTCGTCTAGCGAAGCAAAAGTATTCACAAAATCATATTTAAAAATTCATTCAATTTATTTACCTATCGCTCGGAAATCATCAATTCCCAGGAAAAATATATTAGCATAGTATATTATTATTGTTGCTGTGTTGGTGTGCTTGAATTAATCATTTCGGAAAAATAATTTTTATAATTATTTAATATAAGAAATATTTGGAAATCATTTGGTCAGGTAATACAAAACTTTTGATTGGCTTTAAGAAAAAAGCATGCTCATGGAAATCAAGGCTATATGGCTCGCTTCCTCATTACCTCTCTCTGGAAACCACAAAGACGCTCATTGAAAAAGGAATAATAGGTGTAGAATTAGGGATTAGTGTGTTTCGTTCACTTTTATTTCAATTTATTTTCGCACGTAATGTATTTCAAGTGAAAGGCTCGTTCCTGACTAGAAGGCAGAGCTGTGCACTATTCGTCCATTCATTCATTTGTACAATTATATTTAGTAATTGAAGGATCCCCACAATCACGGACACGATGTCTACTCCATGTTATCTGTGCGGTCAAAATAATATGCAATCTTGCCTACAGACAAAGAAAACGTGCGCTCATTTGTTAGACTCACAAGAAGCAAGGAATGAAATAATGAACATGAGAAAAAAATGAATAATGACAGGGAAGCCCAAAATAGTTGCACATGCATAGTTTCATTTTCTTTTTTGCTGTGCTGCGATAACAATGTAGAGTAGAGCATCAGTCTCAGACAAAAGTGTGCAACAACTGCAGTTGTGAATTTTCAATTTAGACGAAGAAAAAAGGAAAGAAAGAAAGCAAGTCGTGCACAGTTCATTATTTTCTCGTTCTGTTTAACCTTAACCGAGTGAAACTGAATTGGTGGTACGTGACCTCAGTTATTTAGTTGACCGTTGGGCATTTTTTTAGGAAGCTGCTTAATTTTATATATTTTTAAAGAAATACTTTTTTATTTATTTAAAGCTGGTTTCAATTTCTTTCTTTGAGAACCAGACAAATTTTATTTCAAAGGGACTACTTTTTACTTGTCAAGTGAGCACAAGTGTTTGCATATTCTGAGAAGCGACTAGACAAGAGGGGAAATGCAATTGCGAATGTTATGAACGATAGTTGAAGGCAGTTTTGTTTTCTCCGTAAAAATCAGAAAAATTCCGATTGAAGTTGAATGACCCATTACAAAGAATAGAACTGTCTGCTGCCAGTGCAACAGCTTGCATATGATTAGCATTCAGAGTTGCATAATATAAAAATAAATATATTTTTTTACAAAAAAAAAACTTTATCATTTACAATCCTTCAAGAGTTTTTGCATGCATTGACTCTCGAGAGAAAAAAAGGACGAATTTTGCGTTGTAGAGGAAAGAAAACTGCCAGCCAACCTGTTCATTTTTTATTCGATTAAAAAACTTAACGCTGCACTTTTTCTACACGCCCATCTCTTTTAAAAGGAATATGAGTGTTGTCAAACGAGCAAAGTAAAAATGCGTGATTTCTTGGCATCGTTGGGAAGACGTCTATTGTCAATATCATTAGTGCAAACAGCAAAATATTATGCCTTTCCTTCTTTTTTTGTTTTTTGGGTTGCAATCGCCAAAGAAAGTCAAAATCCATAGCCACATTCACATCATCATAGTAACCATCGTCTTCATAATTGAGCTCGGAGCAAAAGAGAGAAAAAATCGTAATGTACTGTTCTTCTTTTTTCTGCACAAGGAAAGAAACCGGGTTGACCGGTTCTCTCTTGATAATCATCATCTACAGCATCCTCATCATCACGGTCATCACTTAGTATTGTTGTTATTACTATTTATCGTATAAAAATGCAGTGAGCAGCACAATAACAGCACTTGCTTGCTTGCGTTGAAACCTTTTTTGTAAAGCCTGACACAAGAAAATAAGGCTAAATACCAGAGATCACCACACCACCGCAACCTTTTTATCGACTTGTTCTTTCTCTTGATTCAAAAAAAAAATTATCTGAACAATACTCACAAACCAGTACTATTGGAGTATTGAGAACAACAAAGTAGTGACGACGACGGGGACGGTTACGAGAGTTGTGGATGCTCATTGCTCACTCACATTCACAGATTCATATGGCAATTTTTTTATGAATTTTATGAGCTCAATATTTGTATTGAAAGCATGAAAATAGGAAATTCTCATTCTTTGCTCATTGTAATTCGTCGTGTTAGTTTATTTCGCAAAATAATAAGAATAAAGAGTTCAATAGATTGGAATCTTCTTTCCGCTAGCTTTGCAATTTTCAAATCTGCCCATGCATTGTATTACTGCTATAAATAATTGCATGAGTTGCAGTTAAATACGAATTACACAATGCAACAATGTGTACGGAAATGCGAGAGTTGGCTTTATCATCTTCATCTAAAATGTTCGCATTCCACATTATTCACATTCGTCCATCTCAAAAATATAGGACAATTTAATCCTTCTTAATTCGTGCATAAAATCAGTTTAAAAAATAAATTAAACGGATAGCGTTGCTTTTTCTTTGGTTGAGTGTAGGCGTTGCAACCTATCCTCTGCTTTTCCCAAAGAAAGAAAAGACGTGACCATTACCACCCGATTATTACGGTAATAATATTTATGGTCTTTTCACAAAGAACGCAAGCACATGAATGAACTTCGTCTGTGCTATCCAATTTTCTTGTCTTTCCACTTCTCTCCTCTTAATCCCAAAATGCAGAATAAACTAGGATTTCTCAATCTAGTATAATGTATCGGTTAATATCGGTATTGCAAATACGAAAGATTGAATGATGAGCGTGAAACTGATATTGCATTGCACTTAGCCTCTTTCAATGGTAGTAAAAAACCCATAAAAGTTGGTCTTCTGCAGAACTCAGGTTGTTCAATGCTTTTTCAAAATAGAAAGCAGTCGCTCGTTTCATATTCGACAAAATTTCCCTCTGCATGTCATGCACACAAAATCATTTCTATTCACACATGTCTGTTCAATCAAGCCAGAGTTTTCTACACTAATGATGTCCCCTAAGACGATAATCCTAGTAATTTATTTGTGTGTCAATATTCTGATTACGACTGTTTGAAAAAGGCATTTTTTATGTACGCTAATTTTATTTTATTTACATCTCTACATTCTGCATTAAAAGCATTTTGTAATAATCTACTCTATTTTTATGTTTTTGACTGTGATCATTTACAATCAAGCTTGTGGGATTGGATTGAATGACCATGACGAAGACAATAAAAAATATCCTCATGGCCTAGCTCACCTTTTAGTGAGCGGCTGGCTGCATTTCCCTGGGCACTGGGATGTTTTTACCTTACCATATCGATAACAATCTGTAATCTGTAAAAATGAATGGCTGAGTAGCGTACAAGCTTCAAACTTGTCTTTGTTTTCTCGAGTACGAATAATATTGCATGCATTGCATGATGAATCTAATAAGAAGTTTGGTTGTTGGTCGGGCAAGTCTGTTTTACAACTCGCATCAAAAGTCTGCGCTCATCTTGTGTTTACCGTTCTTTTCAAGAGACTCCCACATTGATAAGTAGCACATTTTCCTTACTGATGAGCTGGCACTTATTGTAGTGGTGCTTGTAGCCAGTATCGTTGTCGACAGGTTTTTCCTCTGAGCGTCCACCTTGGCCTTTGTTTTAAGATCTAAAATGCATGAAAACTATGGGATTCGTGTATGTACTAAACTTTTTGGGGTCAAAAATACTGATTTTACTTTTTTTATGGGGGCGAGTTGTTAGAAGAGTGCTACTATTTGTATGCAATGTACACGATTTTTTCATCTCTGTTTGGAGATGGGATTTTATTTTTGTGTATCTCTGCATTTTCTCTGACAGATGCATGTCTTTTAATTGCTAAGCAAATCGCCATTTATTGCAGTACAAATCTAGGTTTCGGCATAAATCAGTTGTCCTGAGGATTAGACACTTATAGTTCATAGCAATAAAAGAGGATATATTTCAAACTGAAATGATAATTGTAATTTGTTTCTACAGTCATTTTATTACCACTGAAAATGTTAATTTTAAAATAAAAGTAGTTGTTTCGCATCATATTTGTACCTGACATTGAGAGGATGCTATCCTAGTTGATGAGTCATTATGATACGCATTTATCAGCGTCGTAATTTGCTAGATAGGATGGCACGATAATAAATGGAAAGACACAGGTGCTCACCAGGTCTTCATGTTAGTTACTCTTGATCTTGCTGTTCTTGTTTTCGAAGAGACGGGGTACTTTCTTGATCTTCTTCTTCTTCTTATCAGCAGGTTTTCTTTTTGCAATTATCAACAGAAGCAAACTAACAGTCACTTGATTTTATATTGGCAGTTTCGCAGTACGCACACATCTAACCTAGTCTGGCTGAGGAAGGTTTAATATGAGGATGTGTGTAATAATCGTTAAGGACTGAAATGAAATTTCACTAAAACGAGATAATATGTACCTAACGCCGACAATGGTCGTTAGAGTGGTATATTAGCAATAAAAATAACCCAAAGAATTATTAGTTTTTTAATTATTTGTTTTGCAGCTTCAGTTTTGGTTAGGGGATGATAGGGATATAAATAGAAAATTTGCATTTGTCGCTCTCCCTTTTTTCTTGGTCAACCAACTCGAAAAGTGTAAAAAAAGGTACATTACTCCTTCACTGGTTGTGAAAGTCATCTCTTCTTCACTTGCAAAAAGCACACCGACAAAGCAACAATACATCAAGAGGTTTCTCGGTAAAATAAAAATAAAAAGTTCTAACATTTCATTTCCCATTTTCATATCTTTTCTCAGAAAAAATGCGTCTGTGGTCGTTTCTCGTGATACCTTTTCTGGTTACGTTGACGTACGGAGCTCCAATTTCTGATGTCGCTCCAGCGGAAGTTGCACCTGTGGTGAACGCTGCAGAGCCCGAGGTTGCTGCCTCGGCTCCTGTAGCTGCT
>JAQIXX010000686.1:0-50228 GCA_034700605.1 Willowsia nigromaculata
ATGAAAGCTACGACTTTAGCTCTTTCCTTCACTTTCCTCTCTAACCAAGCATAACACTCTTGCTGATGCAGTCACCTTTCCGGTAAATGACTGCACTATTTTATTTTTCTTCTTACTAACAACTGCACTGTGAGATGATAGCACTGATGACGATGATCAGCATGATTTGTATGCAAAGAGGATACCACAGCACAAAAACTAGGCGATAGAGATATAAACTCATACTCGGGACTTGATTTCATTGGAGGATAATATTATGCAATTTGCTATTACACCTGCTCCCTTATCCCCTACTAACAGTATGCATGCATTTATGTATGCATTAGCTGATCCCTCTCGGTCTTAACTTTCTCTCTGCTCTGTTTTTGAAATCCTTTCTCCAAATTTTACCCACAAAGCAGTTCTGCACGTGAGATGCGTTTTTTATTGGAATGTATGCATCTACAAAGGAGCGCTCTACAGCCTATGAATATTTAGATTATGCAAGCAATCAACATCATCGTCATCATCTGAGGCAGCCCTTTTGAACCTTAAGTAAACACATGCATACACACACGAGCACATACCTCCTATTAGGTGTATATGTAATATATACATATTATATGTAAAGACACGGTTGCAGAGTGCAACATCCTATGCACCAAACAAATGGCTTATATAAATCTACTGGTTTTGGTATGCTCACGAGGGACACTCTAATATTATATGTTAGGCTTTTATTATTATCATCATCATCATTACCTTACAACTTTCAAATAATTTATGGGGAAAACCTGGGGAGGTTAGAAGAGAAAGCAAGTTGGCTAGAAAGTTTCCAGCGAAAATATTAAATTTCATTTAAAATAGCTGAATTCAAAGTAATTATTTATGTTGAAACCAAGAAGGCAGCACAGAAGAAATAACTGTGGATTTTATTACGCAAGTATCACTCCGAGCCCAAGTAATATCATGGCAAAAAAGGCATGATGATAGAACACTTGAATAGGAAAAGGCAAAGGGGAGAAGGAGGAGACCCAGCGAAAATTATGGGAAACGGGACGCCACAATTTTCTATTGCAACAGCATTGGCAACATGGCAACTACATTATTACAAGCACATGTGTGTGTAGCATGTACTTACTTTCTATGCCACCACCAGGACAATAATAACTTTCAAACTTAAAAGTTTACGGGGCTTCACAAGGAAAATGTACAAATTTTACATTGTAGAAGAAGAAAGCGAGAGAGGCGTCTAGCTAACTTGTATGCTTTTCTCTGAAAGAGGCGGAGAGAGTTTTTCTTCAAACAGAGAGAGAAGAAAGGAAGAAAAGACAACAGGAAAGTCTTTTACGGCTTCGTGCTGCTGTTGTTGTAAGTACACAAAATCTGGAACATGAGGAAAGAAAGAGGAAGTGGGAAAGGGAAAGCAGAGAAAACATTTTGAAAGAAGTACAAACACCTTTACCACTGCTGCCGCCATTCCACTGCATCACCAGCACACACCCACATACATCCCCAAGTTTCAACAAAAGTATGAAAAGATGATAAAGCAAGTTTTTCGGCTTCCGTCATTCTTAATTCCATGTATTATTATTATGATATGACAGCGCCAAACACATTCTCCTCTTCTTATTGCATTTTTATATCCATACGACCACTCTTATTCAACAACTCCAAGTCTCGAACAACAACAACAACAAGAGAGAGAAGTATACTACTACAACTTGGTTTCTTCTTTGAAAATCATGTCATGTCACCATACTTACATTCACATACCGACACACACATACACTCCGTGTGTGTGTCCCTGTTGTTGGCTAGCGTCATGCCACCTTAAAACATTCGAGTATAGTAAATAGCCTGAAGGGAAAAGAGATGGATTTGTGTAATGCTCGTAGTTTTTACAGATACCTACGGATAATGCGGTATTATACATTATTTTATGGGGACTGTGGCGGCGGTCTTACTAGCACTACCACGAGATGTTATAAAAAAGAAAGTGGCAGTATTGTTGCTCACCAAGGAGGAGGATACATTAGTATAATATTATGAGGTTGAAGTGGTTGTCAGTATTCCAAACATTGCGGCTTGTCGGAAGGTAGTTTTACTCTATTTTCTACCATTATACTACTACTTCCGTGAAAAGGGAACTTTTTTCTTCGCATTTTTTTTTCAAAAAAAAAGAGAAAGAAAGCGGTTTCAGACTGTGAATGCAGCTATACATGTGGTTATGAATGGCTTTCATCTGAAGGTGCTCGTATGATACCGACATAGTAGTTAGGTAATGCATCTATACGTTCTATAAATATTCAACTGCCCAAACGGCCAAGCAACAAGGAAGAAAGTGGAAAAAGGAAGAAAAAAGTGATTTCAAGAGGAAAGAAGTAAAATATATTGTTATTCTTGTGGAGGACGAAACGCTGTGAATTTAGATTTGTTGCTGGTATTCTATTTTTTCTCGGCTGATATTACTGCGTGAGCTGTTTCAGTCCCACCATCTACATCTTCACAGACTCATGCATGCACGAAATGTATGGCCCATACTTAAGATGATAGTAACAAAACTGAAGTTTCTCTTCTTTATAGTTTTTCCCTGTTTTCTACCATTTCGATTTTTTTCTTCTTTTTCTTCTTTTATCTTATCTCTAATCCATACAAATGAATTGGTTATGTTTCTGTGGAAAGAATGAAGGAGAGAGAAATTGTACCAAATCCATTAAAACACGATAAACCGGAAGAAAGCTCTCCTGTTCTTAAAAATAATAGTGAACACCAATTCCTCGTCTTTGTGTGATTCTCGTCTTTCCCATTTTTCTGACTTGAGTACAAATTAAAGCCAGAGTTCAAATAAAATTTCAAATTAGTATTCACACTGGGTTTTGATTTTCTTTCCTGGACCCGCAGCATACATGGCCGCTGCTACCAGCAGAAGCGAGTAAGCGAAGACAATTACAAGCCCACGTAACTGTCATTTTGCGTCTCTAATAGCCTTTCTATTATTTGTATTTTCTTGGGACCATCACACATACACACCAGATGACTGCACAATACACGAATGAAACCTTACTAACGCACTTTTTTGTGAGTAGGAGATACTGCGGAGCACAGCAAATTGGACACTTTCTTTTCAAATTAAAATCGCTATTGTATTCTATTGTGATTGTAAACATTTTAATGGGATTCAGCTCCATTTCACGAACTGGGTATTTGATTTTTTTCCCCGAGTAATGAAAACGCATCCGTCTGCTGAGAAGCTACAAGAAACTAGTGTACTGCACGATAATTGGCTGTAGGTTTATAAAATAAATTCTATCTTGCACGCAGTGACAGGCGTAGAAGCGGTAAAAAAGATGTGAAAACCTTGTAGGATTTCTTTTGTTTCATTTATTTGATATACTTAAAGCTATAGCACGACGTGTAGCTCAAATGTAAAACTATCCATATTCATAATATCATATCACAATTCATATCCATAGTGATATGTGGTCCCTAAAGTAGCAGGAATATCGCATTTTACTAAACTAAATGCAAGCAAGACAATGTTTAATATCGCCTTTTTTAAGTTACCGATACAGTAAAACTGATAGTGAGATGATATTCATTATTCGTGATAATTCAATATTCTTGTATGGTATCTACACATGAACATAAAAGCTCTGGTAATTGACTGAAATGAAAATTTTCATGTCAATTTTTTGCGTATTACACATACTGGGTTTATAAATAGAAACACGTGATTAAATAGGATAATGAGTAACGACAAAGTGTAAGAGAGTCACGTGCCTACCTCTGGGTTTCCTTTATTAACCATCACTAACATAAAGTGACAGTGATGATTAATAATGGTGATAAGCAAACATTGTACAAAATACGCATCCATCTCAAGTCAGAAACTGACAATTCTCTTTGCTCTTCCTAACGAACTGAATATTAGCCAGCAGAACGACCATTTTGTGAACGTAATAATGTATTTTAGTTGCTTTGCTAACATCAACCCACGTATGAAACACGACCATGTCTGCACAAATAATGAAGCTACGCATATCAATTTGCATTAGAATGAATACAATCTGTTCTGTAGACAGGTGCGTTTTGTCTTCATAAAAATGTAAAGTTTAATGGAAACGAGCCTGCTTGGCGGATGTGCTATGATGATGATTATGCTTCGTCCTTTCTTTGCTTTCACCCACATCAGAAGACGAAAAGTAGCTCATTCAACCATCAAACTTAATTTTACGAGCAACCTTCCAAGTCAATTTTCATCTGAGCTCGTTGCCCACTATTCTAGAAAAGTGAGTAAACTAAGCCCAGGATCGTGTACAGAGTATAGCATCATCTCTCACATTGCGCTTTCACTTTCTTTTGTGTTCCACACACATAATAATAATTTTCTCCTGTATATTTTTATTTAATCTAATATACCATGCATGTATGTGTGCGTGTCTCTAACGTGCTTTCATTGAGCGGCAATCAACTCTTTTTGCAAGTCATTTACTAGAATGAGATGGCTGAGAAAAAGAAGGTTCTAGTTTTATATGCTTATAAACAGCTCATTTCATCAAAAACATCGTCATCATCATGGTCGAATCATCATTTCATACAAAAGAATGTTATTCACGAGTAATAAACAGAATGACTCATGAAGGAAGTGTGTGTGCAAGTATGTATACTGTGTCATACAAGTTACTTTCACAGAAGACACATCTCAACATAGGTTGCTAGTAAATACGTTATTTTCCATGAATGCCAGTATCTTTAATGATGACTCTGATAGAGACTGACAAGCTGAAATGTGGCGCTTCAAGCTGACTAGTTAATAAATTTGCATGGATATGTTTTTTTCTATAATAAAAAAGGATAATATAAATAATGCATGTATGAATGAGCTTTCTGCCTTTTCAGTTTCATACTTACACACGCCTCATAATATAGCACGTTGCTATTTATTATTATTATTATCACACTTTGATTCTCTCACAAATTACCCGGGTACGTAGCAGATTGAGCATGATGGTGCTATACATAATATTTTGTTGTCAGTTTGACATCATCCTACTATGCATTCATGCGTGTACATGTGTGAGAAAATATTAATCCTTTTATCGCCTTCTCGTCATATCCAGTCAGCACGTCTGTTTATATGTCTGCTGCCTTTACAATGATATTACATACAAGCATAATATTTAATATAATAATAGACATGTATTTCATTCATATATTGTACTCATTGTACGTACTACACATACATGCGCTATACAGAAAGACGTTCTAAACCTATGTAAACCCTTTCTCCCTCACGCTCACTAACAAACACCTATTCTATTCATGTATTATAGTATGGTATGTATCATGAAATAATATAATGAAAGACTTGTCGACTTGCCAATCGAAACGGGTGACGATGTTGCTGGTGGTTCTGTTGTTGATGATGGGGGATGGTGATCAGTAGTATCAGAGTTGAGTTGCAAAGATCAATAAATGTAAAAATCTACACATACACAAGCAAAATGACTATTTTTTTGTAAAAATGCCCATGTTAAATTTTTTATATTCACTCAACTCGAGTAACGACGCGGCAGTGTTTGTTTGGCTATTGGCACGGTTTAGGAAAACTGTAAATTTGACAGGGACATAACCCGTAAAGGAATTTATTTCTCGATGAAAACCCAAGCACCAGTTTCCGCTATTCTATAGTACTTTGCTATAGTGCAGATGTCGGGGTAACTGCGCAACTTTAGCAAGATACAAAAGAGCTCGCATTAACATGAATGCATGTGCGCTACATTGCATTGTAAGAAAAAACCTGTCAAAACATCAGCCTTTTCCAATAGTGATGATAAGTATTACTAGTCCCAATACAGACATTTAAGCATATATGTATGTAGGTATGCAACACACAACATGCGGCTGAAGCTTTAAACAGTCTGAGAAGAAAGCAAAAATGAGTTTCTATTTTGGAAGGAGCTCGGGAATATGCTCTATTTTTATGTTTTCTCCTACTGCTCAAGCCATACAAGAGGGAGACAAGAGAAAGTTGCTGATGTTTGCTCCCTTTGCTCCTCACAGTGCATTCCAACCTGCTACGTGTGACAAAAAAGTGTTGTGCAGTGCAACGGTTGCTTTCTAAGTAGCTTTATCTACGGAAGTCACTATTCGCTGCACTGTCGAATGCAAAAAAATAACAAATACAAGCTCTCCTATATGTAAGGAGTTTTGGTGCGTGTGTGTGAAAGAAAGACAGGCATTTTGCCAGAGATACCAACAAATACCAACAACAAGTCACACAATAACAGAAAAATTGAAAAGAGATCCCTGATGATGCACACATTTTTCCTTGGAGAAAAGACATTCTTGCAAGTTGGCTTATTTAGACGTAAAAAGTAGGCTTCTTCTTGTTAGAATGACAGAGAAGGTTTTACTTCAAAATATATTCAGTACATTGGAACGCGTGCTTTTCAACAATATGAATAAAATATCTGTTTCTCATGAAAGATAACGAAAATAATAAGACAAGTTGATACAGATAATTATGCGTAATAACTTGGCAATTTGCAAGTTAATACAAAAGGATTCCCCTCAGAATGCGAATATAATACTACCAGTAGTGCAAATGCTAATCTCATAAAGTCTCTATCTCGAAAATACGAATGTATAAATACATGCATGCACGTATACAGACTATTAAAAAGTGAGATAGATATTAAGAAGCCGTACAATTTCCCCTGTAAACTTTAGCCTGCCAACTGCAAAACAAGCTCAAGGCAAGAAAACGGAGGAGAGAAGAAAAAAGTGGGGAGAGTATAGAGGAAAAGTGAAATAGTTGACGGGCAGGGATAAATGTAGGATGAACTATTGTAAGGCACAGTAGCAGCACAGCTACAAATTAGGTTTTAAAACGTAATAAGCCTCATGGGTGAAAGGGAAAAGTGAATAATTTAAGCGTGACAAACAAGAAGCTAGATTATGATTACACTGCTGCTGTAAAATCTAACATTGTAAAAATGTATGAAGAACTGCAGCTAACATCCATGTGCATATAAAGTTATAATATGCTCGATGGCGTTGATAATGAAGGGAAAAGGATGCTATAAAATGGGGCAAAAAAACTAATGAAAACCTGAAGAAATTTTGGACTGCTAGCTGGCTACGAGTTCTTTCTTCTGCTGAATAGGTACGCTTAGTGAAAGTAAGACTGATGATGAGATAGCAAACTAGCAAACGCACAAGTCAAATGCAGAGAGATGCTCCAACGTCTATTTAACCTAAATATGTAGGCATTAGCAGAAGACATACTGCTTATTTTAAACCTGTACACTATCCATGTTCTGTAGAAAGGTCAGTAGAATTACTTCCTGTTTGAGAGAAGATCATAATAGTAGCAGCAGGTACTTTTCATATTATTGCTCAGCTCAAACAATTTTCTTAAATTTCCCAGTAGACCTGAAATATCTAGTTTTCAAAATTTTATCGTGCTGGAGCTACCTTATAAGCACATTCAATTAACGAGAAGTGGGGTGCTTTATATTCTTAAACGATTACTAATAACGTAATGTACTTTCATGATCCAATAACGCAGCTGTATGTGGGTGGAAAAGTGATACCTTACTTACATTCCTTCCTGTACATTATATTAGTTTGTCAGTAACAGTAGCGTAACAACGTATTGGGCAGGTGGGGCAGTGCCCCACCTGGAATGGTGGTGCCCCACTAAAAAAATTCATGCCCACGTGGGCGGGGTAGTAGATTGAAAGTCAAATACATAAGAAACCATGGCATTTCATTTTAAACCAAGATAACCAAGGTTTTCTTCTAAACTTTTGTGCAAAATGCCGCAAATTTGGTTTGAAAATGCAAATTTTTTCTAAATTTCTTTTACAAATTTATCAAATATTGGTTTGGTGGCTGATTTCAGTTTCAAATGGTCAAATTATGATAGTGTATCAATCTTTATCAGCTTCAACCGGCTTGACAAAGCAAAAAAAGTACGGTTACAAAAAAGTTATTTTGTACCAGCGTAGTTAGAGCGTTTGTTATTCACTGTTTTTCCACGAATTTCCTTCAATGTATTTAAAAAATCCTCCAAAATCTCTTTAAAATATCCTTAAAACTTTCAAAATTCGTTCAAAACCTTCTTAAAACTTTGGAAATTCCTTCAAAATTTCCCTAAAACTTGTAAACTTCGTTCACAAACGTCTAAAGACTTTGCAAATTCCTTCAAAATTTTCTTAAAACGTTCCAAATTTTTTTAAAATTTCCTTTGAACTTTCAAAATTCCTTCAAAATTTTCGAAAATTCCGAATTATTTACAAATTCTGAGTAACTAAATGATTAAAATGTTTGTACAATTTTTTTACCATAAATAAATACGATAATATTATATTTTGCTGTCGTGTTTTTCATACTGGTATGTGCAGCTAATTTTTGTGCCCCACTTGAAAAAAATACGTTGTTACGGGCCTGGTCAGTAACATAATGCTAACTCATAGTTTTTACGAAACTGGAGCTAAAGTTTTTAAAAGCAAGTAAAACTGAATTAAGTATGAGTTTTCCACATCAAAAGACGATTTTAAATCCGCTAAAATTCAATCCGAAAATAAGTAATATTTGAAAAGAGAACTTCAACCGTTTGAGTTCAAAACTAACCCAGCTCAACTACGTGTGTGTTGTCTGAGCAAATTTTTTTTTATCAGATTTAGTTCAACTTCTAGAGAATTGCTAAAGTCGCTGTTATGAGTTAAACTCAAATGGATATATTTCCATTTTGCAGACACGATGAAAATGGCTAAATGTGTGACATGATATGTTCGTATCACAATGAACTATATTATGGTTGTAGTTGTAGTGTAAGTAACAAGTCATTAATTAATATGAGCTTTTTGATCCCAACTGTCCTTGAGACACGCTCTGACAATTTTGCAAACAAGAGTCACGCTCAATGAGAAAATGAAATGGCTTAGTGTGTGTTTTAGAGAAAATTTTAACGCTCCACTAATCTATCCTTTGCTTTGTTGGACTAGCAAAAAAATTTCTGGTCTCTTTTACTTAATTAATTTTCGTGTCTCATACGTCATATTAGGTATACATGTATACACATGCCCTGTCACTCAGTTTCACCAAGAATGTTTTGACTTTGCAAAAATGGCCTTCTTTGAAAAGGCAACATTATCCAGTTTGTTAAAATCCGTTTTCTTTCTTCTCCATGCAAACACACACACACACACACACTTGAGATCAATACGATCAAAGTGAAAAGGGATTCAAGTGAATTATGATAGGAGGATAGTGGTGGTGGGTTGTTAGCAGTGCTAAAAATTTGTGATGATGGAGATGATGATGGCTTGATAGCTGATGATGTGATAGGCTACACCAAACTGAAAGTATGTCAAGCTGGTGTTACTCTTTTCACTTTTTTGTGCCAGAAGCAGTGCAGTAGATGTGGTGGTAGTATAGTATAATAATAAGTTGAGCAGCTCTTACCGTACACCTGAAGTGTGATAAAATAGTATCTCCCAGGCTGAAGATTATATCCATTTTGGAGAAAGACATCACCCGTTTCCTCATCAGCAAAGAACATGATTGAATTAAGCTTTTGACATTGTGTTGTTACCCAGCCGCTAGGGCAACGTGCCTGAGAATTGTCATCAGCAGAACTACCGTCTGATGCACGGTACTGTTGTGTAGGGGGAATAGAAGAAGACGATGGTGACGATGACGATGAGGAAGAATGGGGAAAATTTGATAAATTTGTGTCTGGTAAGGAATTATAAAAGCTACTCTCTTGTAAAGGTCGATTGTTATCAGTCTCCTCAGGGTGATTGGTAGAAGAAGCTAATGATCTATCATCAGGGATTGTAGTACTGGCCCCTATCACCTTATATCTTGGGGTTGCACATGGGCATGTGGCAGCTGGTCCTACTTGACCAAGCTGGCATGTAAGGCCCAAGTCATCATCAGCTGCCTCAATCCGAAATAAAGGGGATGATCTCGGTGCGTTGCTGCCGCCGCTGCTGTCTGAGTACTCAGCAAACTGAGCACTGCTGCTGCTGAGCTTGGATTCTTCGTTACTTAAATTAGAATCCAGCAAATTGGGTTTTGCTGAAGAAGAATCTGCAAAAACAGCAAAATTTGATGATGATGATGATCATGTCGAGCGTAAATGAATGGTAGGCTTTTCATTCTCTATGCATCTACCTAGCTACAAAAGGAAGAAGAAAAAACTACATTTTTATTCCATTCTTACTTTCTTCTGTATTTGTACGGGATGCTGCTGCTTGGGATGATGACAAGGGCGCTGAGAATGATGAAGATGTCTGTGCAGCATCAACCAACGGGAAAAGCCCTTCCGTTGAGTCAACCGATGGAGCAGACGGAAAGGGTAGGATTGTTATAGCAGATGAGCTATCCACAATAAAAAATGGCTCCTCTGCCAAAAATCGAGGAGAGAATCTGTCGACTAAAGCAAAAATATCATTAATTACCTTCACAGGATCAATGAACATGCGATCGGCAAGATTCAAAGGAAAAATAGACACATGAATGGACAAAATCAACGACCATAAAATTGTATGGAATTATGGGCTTATGTGTTCCTACATCTTATAATCTCATGCGTGCAAATTTATGTTTTGCTTGTAATATAATTAGAAGTATCTTTACCGTGACATGCGCATATTAAACTTAGTCCAACTATATTACAATAAAGTTAAAATAGTTTTTATCAACTAATCTTTCTTTTACTTTGATTTAAAGAGTCAATCACATAATATTTAAAAAACTGGTTTGTCAATGGAATTGGAACACAGCCGAGCATGTGTTTCCATTCGTCTACACTTTCGAAGATAACACCATGTTTTCAATAAATGGGAGAATTATGGTGTGTAGATACACCCTTCTTAGGCAAGCTGCGGTCTTCTGGGGAAACACATAGTCCAACCAAAAGCAAGAAAGTAAACCCCATTTGCATTTGTGGATCACTTAAATGTACGTAAAACTACAAAACTTGACTCTAAACGCACTTGCACTGTACCAAATGGCAGTACATGGATCAAATTTCGACATAATTGCGCGTCCCATCTGTAACGCTTTCACCACAACCACCAATAAAGTAAAGTAGCTATTAAAAATATTCAGCACTTTAAACGAGAGCTGTAATGAGTTTTCTTTACTAGCAGGAAAGTGAAACCATATCATCAACATTTCTTACATTTCTTACAAGGAAGAGACCTGCTAAAAAATTTGTTTAGAACAACTATGATATCTACTAATATGTCGCTATTTTTGTAGTAGCCCACCTAAATTTAACCACCTCTAATTTATTCTGCTCTACAACGGAACAACACATATCTCTTTATTTTATTACTAATTTATTTATATTTTCCCCGCACACATACCCATTATTTCCAATGGCATATGTCAGAATGCGGTAGTCAGCGTGTTGAGAGCGGGATCGTTTCTTTAAGACTAACGTAAACTATGTTTAAAAATACTATGTATCTTCCGGTGCTGATCTCCTCATTATTTTTAGGGAATAAAACAGCAACGTTCGCAACAGAATGAAAAAAGGTTCGCATGCCTCCCCTTTATTTTCAAAAGAATGATCACGAGAAAAATGAAACGCTAGAAATACATACAGCCGTCTTAAACTTTTCTAAACATCATACACATAAAAGAGTACACACATAAAAATGATTCTGAAGTGAATAAAAAAAAAATGTTTAAAGGATATGTGTCCGCTTTTAGTATTATTTTTAATTAAGATAAAGAAACACATCGACAACCATTTTTGTCTTATAGGTGGTCTAATACCCTCGTCATGATGATAGTAACCATGGCGTCTTCTGAAGATATCAAACGAGAAAATGCAATGTTTTACATTTTACCATGGCTATCATTGCTCGGTATTATATGCACAAAAAATATCACCATATAATGCATACTATACTGCCATGCACTATATTGTATATTAGGATTATGAATAAACAACTTTAATCAAAGAGATGAGGTGGGAATGCCGGAGAAAGCTCACCCCTCGCCTTCAAGTATTTTTTTTTATCATTCTCCATCCGCAGGGAAAGCCACTTAAAATTTGTTGCATGCGTAAATGTTAATGGATTGGTCATGTTTTAGAAGGAAACTCCTTTTCTTTGCCTACTTTAATGCCTGGATGAGTTATCTGGGTCAAAAAGAGAAGGAAGGCTGAAAGTATTAGAGTGCTATACGCTTTTATTTGACGCTTAAAGAGAACAAAAGGGGGTTTGAAAATTTTCTGCACATTTGACTGAGCCTGGGAAAAATGTGTTAGTCATCTTACATTCTTGCTAATAATGATGTAGCTTTCCATTTTCACATTTTGAAGGATTGAAATGAGAACTGAGAGTAGTTGTTGTTTTGAGACTGCATCATCAACGCATTATCACCACCACCACCACCACCGTCCTTGTCAGCATGAAACGTTATTATAATGCATCTTTAAAAAGGGACTGAAATGTGTCTCTTTAATTAAGCTCTTATTTCACAGGTCTAGGTCAAACCAAAGTCGGCTTCAAATGGGAGCAGCACGACTGTATCCAATTTTCTTTGTCTCCGTCACTATGTCATGATGACAATCCTTTTACTCTCTACAAACCCTTTGCAAAACTACAATGCTCAATGCGACTAAAATTTGAGCTTATTTTCTGTATTTCACTGCATCATCTTTGCTTCACATTGGATCTCCTCACTATTGTTTCTCTTTCTCTCATCACAAGCACATTATTATCATGTATCTAGGAACAATGCATGGCTAAAGCCTGTAGCAAAATACATAATAAAGTGAAACGACATAATAGGATTTTTGGTTACGTATAAAATCATTTCTGCCAAAAAACCTAGAATATCACTTTCATTCAAGGTCTCTTCATTTTTATCAGTTTGAAAGGAAAGTTGAGAACTCATACAGAGTAAAAGAGCAATATTGTCAAAGGAAGATATTGTGTCAACACATATCATACTGAAGTATGCTGTGACCAGGAAAGATAAACATGCATTTGATTAAGCCGTAAAATGTTTGACCATTCACTCCTATTCCAGATCACATGCAAATATCAAGAATCGGTTTTATCGAGTTATAAAAACAAGCAGACGGTCTTTCTCCTCAAAAATTATCGTATAAAAATTTATTGCCGAGGGAAAATCTCTGGAATATTTATATATGTCAGGGTGCATAACCCAAACCAAAATACATTTATTATGTATTTCAATGGAAAAGATGAGGCAGGAAGGTTGCGTAAATATTAGCATCGAGTGCTCAGCTCAATTTATGTTCATGCAGACTAGCTGCATTATATTTTCGTTTTGATATGTGTGGTTTTCTATTTCTACTGCACATTACATACAAATACATACGTCGACGAGACTATTTACTTCTCAAGGGTAAATCGCAAATGGGATAGAGATCGAAAGAGAAATTCTCTGTCAGCTCTCAGCTGGTATGGATAAGTATTCATGCACGTAATACGCATAAATTTTGATGTTTTCTGTGCGACCCATGAAACCATCCGTTTATGATATAAAGAAGACGCCAACCATGATATGATGATATGATGATGATGATATACTGAAATGGAAAATGGTCTAGTTGTCGGATGTGTGCTGCTGTTGTGCTGTACTTCTTCACTAAACAAAGAGCGATTCCGATTTCCCTATGAATGTGATGAGAGTTTTGTGAAGTGGGCTTGTTTACGGAGAAAACCGGTAGTAGTGGTTCTGGTGAGAGCAAGAGATGATTTTCAGAAAGATGGGAAAGCTGTTGCAGAGGTCGGTGGTGGTGGTGGTGAAAGTAAAAGTGACGACGTAAGAGAAAATAATAATAATGTATGTAAGTTGTAAAGGATTTCACAATATCATGATATACGCAAGTATACATACATGCATATAGAATAGATTATTATAAGAAGTATTATTATTATATGCGTGAGTTTTTGGTAAGAGTCGGATTTTCTTTGCGAGAATATCCGCAAGAACAACAAGAACAGGAAAAACTACTAGGAACGAACACGTGAGCTTAGTGTTTTTATAGCTGTCTGGTGTTGTGTGTGTAGGTAGTATTTTTTCTTGATGTTATTTTTCGTCGTGGTGTTGTCTGGAGTATCATAATAATAACATTGGTAAGAGAGAAGCCTAGTGTATTGTTATGTGTCTGATATAAAATTCTATTGAAATAGGTTGATTATCATGTTCGCTTTTTCCCACTTACCATATTCTTGACATGTGGGTCCGCTCCAGCATGGATTACAAGAGCAGCTCCCATCTTCTCCACACCAGCCGTTCTCACATCGCTGCTCATGCTGTGGCTCTGAAAGGGGTGACAACAACGACGATCTCTGGGATGATGGTGCATAGTCCTCAGCCCTGTCATCACATAAACAAAGAAGATACACTATAACAGTAATAAATACTAGAACGATGGGTTTAAGGCAACTCTTCTGCTTCTATATTTATCATTTTATGAAGGTAATAACAATGCACATATGGTGGCGATATGCCTTCCTCTTAAACTTGTGTCCAGTGCCCTTTATATACCTTGCAGTTATAAGCATCACTCATGCTCGAATGCACTCTGAGTAAAAAAAACCAAGGGAAAATGAAAATTTATCAGCTCTTTGACACATACTCTTACATATTTCCTGTTATAGTAACCGATTGCTGAGCTGGTTTTATATAATATTGTATGAAAACTATCCTGACAGTCTTGCATCAACCAGAAAACGCTAATATATGCGAGTGCATGGATGTATGTAGTTTTTACGCTAGTGGCCATCATAATATTCATGGTCACACACCAATGCACAAAATGCTACCATCTTTCCTTGACAAACAAGGCTTTCCACGCGATGGAATATAAATAACAACCTGTATATCCAACGCTTATGTACATTTCATTCTAGTCATAATATACCTTCTAAGCGTATGCCTCCATAATATCCAACCGTCAGAATTACAATCATGCGTTGAAAATAGAAGAGGAGAGAGATCACTGTGATGAGAAAGACGTCCTGGTTTTCTATGATTCAGCGAAGCGCGATTGAAATGGATGAGAGTGGATATATATGGAAGTGTGTGACATGCAATAATGCTTCTTTCTACCTCTTTCCCACTTTTAGAATGATATCACTAGCATAGTTATTCCCAAATAGAAGTACTGCTCACCGTGGCCGAACGTCAAGATAAAACTAACAATACGTAAAAATGACTAGAGTAGTGTGAGGGAGAAACGTATCTATTATTGGTTCATATGAATATACCAGGAAAACATGTTTAGTATTTTATATTTGTGCATCGCATCCTTCTTGGAAAGTTAAAATGGAGATTTAGTTTGTGTCCCGTTACTAGTGTGATTTGATATTACACGGTGGTAGCGCAATAGCGGTGAGTTTTCCATGTAGTCCTCGATGACGACCATTGCAGACATGCCTTTGAATGATTGTATGATGAAAAGTGGTATGATAGCAGTGAAAGCAATCGTGCATCCTCAAAATAGACTGGCATGAATATACCCGATTTTTTTTCATTTAGCCAATATACACGAACAAACCGGGTCTCCAGCTTCAACATCATCTGCCCGTCAGCATTATTAGCGTAGTAACAGGCTAAACAGTCAAGCTCAACGATCTACGACCACTCAAAGTGAAACGAGAGAGGAGAATGGCGATGATGATAATTGGGATCATGATAGCTACGTCTCTTTGTTAGAGTGATAGCGACAGATTCAAGCAATACAGAAGGAGCAGATGCTTCAGCAAAATCTTTTTTCATTGAGCATTTTTTTTAGTCCCAATCAAGTCGTCAACCACATGCTGTCATGACACTAATATGCAAAATCATAGTATTTTAATACGCTACCAGTTATCATGAATACTGCATAACTATTTTTTTTAGGAACAATCGAAATTTTAACAATACCAATTCAAAATCCGATTAAAAGTTATCAATAATGCTGATGTGTGCCAAGTGTTTTTGCTGATAAAGACTGAAATGGAAATTTTGAATGCTCTTGTTGAATTTCATCTCAATAATGTGTATAGTAGTCTATTAGTGAAATTTATTTTTAAACCTCTGATTTATCAATTTAAAGGGTGTCTTAAATATGCATCAAAACAATTTATGGCTCATCTTCAATATGTAAATTCAAAAATTTATTACAACTTTCAAGCGGGAAAGCAATGGACAAGACGTACCCACCTCAAAACAATTTGTCAAATGTACTAAAGGAAAGCTGATCTTCAATCACACACGCAACCCCAGACAGCCTTACACTAACAAACAGACTATACAATACAAATATGACAGTACATAGTTCATTCCAGCACTTTGTGCTTTAGAATGACACCAAATTGCTTCAGGCAAATACTTTTTGAGTGGGTTGTGTGGGAGTACTTGGGAAGTCGATATTTTACTCTATGAAACCCTTTTCACGTACTAAAATATGAAAGTGATACATGACTTATAAGTTCCACAAAATGTTCCACAAACTCAAATGGAGACAGCAAATATAGGAAGCTGTTACATGAACGACATATAGGGCCATTATGAGAATCTTAACTGTGCCCAATTCTTATGATGAAAATATCATGACGACAAAGAATAATAATATTATTATTATCGATACATACTTCCAACAAAGTACATAAAAATGTACCAAGCACTCTTGATATTCGCATTCTTCCGGCTGAATTGCGCCTCTGTAAGCTGCACGTATTTCATAAGGAAATATCTCTCAAAAGCAATAATAGTGAGAACATTGTAGGATACTCACTCCAATTTCGCCAATGTTTACAGATCATACATGCAATATTTTGATAGGAAAAAACCTTGAACTCTTGGAAAGTAAAAATGTGTAAACATACATGGCATCCACTTGCAGTGGATTTTTCCTTTCTCGTCCTCTATCTATTCTCCTAGCTTTCACAGGTTTTCTCGATAAATATCTCATTTTCTTTCACATAATAGGAGCGTATGCCTATACAGATATAATCTTCAGGGGAATGACCAACTGGGAGTTGTGTTTAGTTATCCCAGTCAATTTATCACAGATGGAATGGACATTGATAAGTAAAGAATAATATATAAGTAGTTCCTTTTCCTTCCTTCCTCGCTATTTGACATTTTTTCGTGAGATTTCATCCGTACTCTGAGAATTTTTCTGTTATTTCTAGTATGGCAAATTCATATGGCAAACGAACAACTCGAAGTAGTTTCTCCAAACGGATCTTGCAACACCAACATTCCTGAAGCAAAAAAGAGCACCTAATGATTGCATACAAGACGCAATGTAACGAATGGTATTCTCATTGACATTTTTGAAATTGCTTCTAAGAATTTGAAATTTTGTTTGCAGATATCAAATATAAACAAAACTACTTTCTAACCTATCAGTTGAGCTGAAATAAAAAGGGGTTCATTAGTTTAATAGTAGAATCTTCATGTTTACTGTAAGGAAAACTTATAGTTGATGGGTCTAGTACCTGGAAATAATGCTAAAGAAAGGTAATAATAGACTATATGGTTGTGATTTTCCCATGTATTAAATTAAATTGGAACACGTTGTTAGTGAAGCAGCCATTTTGTACTCAGAAGCATAAAAGGAATGAGAATTTCACATATTAAATTTTTAAGTGCTTTCGCTGATAACTAGTGTTTATTTTAGAATGTTCATCTATATCCACCACTGCACACTCCATCATCAGTATTGAATCGATGAAATATGAAAATAATGTATTTTGATGGAATGAAAATTTCCCGGTTCAAAGACTGATTCACAACGTTTGTATAGCTTTTGTTGTTTGTGCTGAAATTTATAACTGAAATATAACTCCACAACTCTATTTTTGTACTAGATAATTTATTTTAACATTTATTAAACATGTAGGTAAAGATTTTTGGTTTGAGAATATTTTTTAAAAAACAAATCAGCCCGATAAAAACTCACCATGACATTTCATTTCCATCATTTTGTCTGACGTCGAAACGGTTGTCCGTGCTGGATTTGGCATACCCTGAATTTGGTGTGGGTGCATTGTACGATGGAGACGAACATGTGGCACTTAGCAGTCCTGAAAGAATTCCAAGAAAAAATGAACATATTATTTACTTAGATGTTTGGAGTATGGAAGAAACAGAAAATGGGAATGAGATAGTGACTCGCTTAGTGCTATGAATAACGCAACAAGTATTTTCTGGAGGAATAGCGGATGCCGACTGTTATGTGGCTTCCAGAGAAGAATTCTAAATACATAATAACAACGTTCAAGAGTATATAAACCATATTGAAAAATGAAAATGCGGTACGAAAAACCGTCTTTCTTAGCATTTGATCCTTTAAAAACATTTACTGAAAATTTTGGCATAACAAGCAAAAAATGATGCAACAATAATATAATTATATGATTTTGCTAGACAATGCTCTTCTTGAAACATTCAAAGAATTAATTTTTTAAAAGGAAATTTAATCATTTATAAGTAAAACTTATTGGAACCTTTTTCTATTTCAAAGCATGGTAGAATTATTACCATGTATTTTTACGATTAAAATCACAAGGATTCATCGATATACATCCAATTTGCAAAGTTTTGTTTAGTGCTCATTAAGATAAGTTTTAACAACAATAAACTTGCTCCGCGGCCTCTATCCTGTCATCATCATTGCACTACTAGTACAAGTCCTTATTCTTTAAACTTTAACTCACAGCAGTTACGAAAGCACATTCTCAAGAGAAATCACAAAAGAAGGAAACGATAATAAAATATGATTTTTTGTTCACTACATTACTCCTTTTCTATGGAGATTTTACACAGCATATATTTCTTTTAAGAGTCAGGAACAAAAAGATATGGGCCATATGGAAACTAAATGTCGGTCGTCTATTTATTTTCAGTGTTCATTTTTAACATTGTAAGAAAGCAAGAGAAAATTAGACGTTGCTCTAAAAAATATAGGACATTCTGTTCCCCTTCTTCTCTCCCCTTTCCATCCAACTGAACTAAACCATTATTTCCCTTTTTTTTGGTCTGTATGTCTATAAATATTACATTGTGACACAATAGAACAAGCAGTAAGAAAAAATAAGTATTGGAAAGTTTGATCACAACTTTCCATACGTACATAATACCCAAATATATAAAATATGAGGTCAAAAATCGATTCAACTCATTCAAATTCCTGAGGAGTATATGCAAATTTTTATTTTTTTCTTGGATGCATGCCTATCTAATATTTAGATAGGTAGATTTTATAGAAAAATGTTCATACTACAATAATAACCTGTGTATGTATCTACATGCATTCTTTCTCCGGCTTCTTCCTCGTCGTTCTCCTCGATTTATCTGTCACTCTCTATCAAGCGTTTCTCTTATCGACAGCCATACATACCCACATATATGGCTATGAATATGTTGGTATCGGTTCCTATTCTCATACTATGAGAAAATAATCTGTGGAAAGAAGACTCGCTGAGGGAAAAAACCTGCTTGTTCCTCTTTGGAATTCACAATTCTTTTTTTACTTCTTCTTCTGGTGAATATACATAAGGTTGGCAAGATGACTGGATGATTGTATTCATTCATGTTGTTAAAAAGGAGGAAATATTGGAAGAAAAGCTGTACATAGAAGATGAGAGGTCATATTTTTGAGATTGTCGGTTCGATGGTAGGAAAAAAATTGGAATAAAAATCTGTGATGATGTTACCACTGCTTCAGCAATGATGAAGCTATGCTGTTGGATGCAAGGAAGAAGGGAAACTTGAATTTGAAGCAAGAAAAACTGTAACAGTCCCTGGATTCCCAACCGTTTTCGTAATACATCTATGCATCTATCCAATAGGTATTTTCAGCATATTTGGAAAACGTGCAAAACTTCATAGCAAAAAAAAAGTTGTTCGCTTAGAGAGGTACTTTCGATCCATTTGCTGCGAATGATTTTGAAACGATGTCATGATTCCTCTTATTAGTATATTGTATTTATAGTTTAGAAACTTTTCTGTGGACATGGTGATGTTTACAATTTATGCAGAAAATAAGTGAATACCAAAGTGTATGATACAGGAGTACCTACATGCACACTGAATACACACAATGGTTTATTAATGCAAAAGCAGTGTGAGGGAAAGAGAGATGGAGCAAGAAGAAAACAGGAGAATAATGTAAACTACAAAGTGACCAGAAGGTTGTCATGCTCGGCTACATAAAAATGGTATCAAGAAGAGGCGTGGAGTAGAGTACAAGCAACATAGTTTTGCAGAGCCAAGTCAGCAGTCCCACAGCTCCTTTAACTTCCTTCCCTCCTTTGTGGTTTCCGTAATCACACAAGCAGAGTAAATTTATTCGAAAAATTTACGAAATATTTTGTGAGACATAGATCTATACATACAAGTCTTTAAAGAAGAAAAATGGAATCTTCACTCTCTGGTAGCTTAGTACATGATAATAATATCATTACATAAATACCAAGAGATTGTCTCCTTTTGCTTTTGTTGTTGCCTTTTTTCCTCTCTGCTTTCTCTCTTGCCACATTATTTTTATTTTTTATATGGTTTCATAGCCAGTACTCTATTCACAAGAGCGTACCAGCACCGCACACATGTAGAAAATTGCTGTCTTTCAAGGAACGTTAGAGAGAATACTCTAAACTTTGACTTTAGACTTGCCAGAAGCAGCAGCAGCGCGCATAGGAGCATTAGTAAAAGCATCCATCCAAGTGTACTCCTTTTATTGTGCACGTTGTTGAATGCGTGCATGCATGCATGTAAGCACGGGAAAACGTATTTGGAGACAGATAAGTTTTCTTTTTATAAAAAATCATATGTTAGGTATACCTTGTCTTTGTAGTTGTTTAGTTTTTTGCAAGATTTTTTGTCTATCTCACTTTCTCTTTCTTCTTGGCTAAAAGACAAATCGACGTACACATGAGACACCAGCAGTGTCCCTTTCATAAAGCATTTTACTTGCTAAATCACACATGTGTCTCATTCTTCCTATTTTACTTTCTCTCCTTTATTTACGAAGGTAAATTTTTTTAGATAGGAAGCACATAAATTTTGTGTATCTACATGCATGCTTCATATCACATGTGCGAATGATGATGACGATCATCATCATTCGAGCAGAAGGGATTAAAAGAGTGAAGAGAAAAGAAGAGTCAAAACAACAAGTTTTTTGCATAAACTTTGCGCAATCGTGCAAAAAAGTAATGGATGGGAACATGGACCTACAACCAGAGCATAAAAACAGTCTTTTGTGTTTCCTTTATATTTGATCATATATCACCAAGACCACCGTTGTCATCATCATCATCACCACCAACACTACTACTTCACTACAAAACAAAAGAGATACACAATTTTTCCAGAATACACAGACTGCAAAAGCAATTTTTGTTAGCGTGGCATAAAACGACGACCGCAATCTTAAAAGTTATTACCTAACTCAAACAAACACACGCACCGTGTGAAACCTGTATGCCGAAACGGGCGATACAAGAAAAATAAAACATACATTACATCCTTCTCATTTGAAAAATCACGCAAAAAAACCTGCGTGGGCTTGCTACTTCAACCTCAACTATGAGTCCTGCTCGCATAACACATATTATTATACTTGCAATAAAGTCGTATACGTTGACCGTTTTATTTTCTTTTTCTCCTTTTTCCTCCCATTTTTCCTTCATCCGCTTTCCTTGCTCCGATATATTTTATTTTTAACACATTTCCCATTAAATTTCTTGTTGTACAAATTAGAATAGCACATGGAATGTTTCCCACATGAGTAAAACAAAGAATTGGTTTTAAAAGGAGATTTCGCTTTTTTGCCGCTGCTGCTTTCATCTATATTTGTTCATTATACTGTGTGTGTTAGCCTGCTTGTCCGGCTTTCTCACCATTTCCATCACACAGGTATATACCATTTTTATTTTTTTGATCAATTGCAGCTATCAGACGTATCAAAAAGTCAAGACCAGTGCAATTTCTTCGATTGGCCGTCAATTCCGAAACCAGACATGCTCAAGGTTTTTTTGCTATTTTATATCATAAATCATGCGACAGGTCTGCATTGCTTTCCTAAATAGAATTTCGAATGACGTCTCACGATTCAATTTTCAACAGTACTGCAACGTTTGTCATAAACAACTTTAATCGTTTCATTCATTTTTCAGCGACCTATTGACAGCCGCTTTTAGCCAAAAAATTTCCCCCATCTTCAACTGGGTTGTTTCCCTTCTCGTAAAAGCAGGCTTGCACACGGAATAAAAGCATTAGCGAGTAGAATGCAACGCTCGTGTGGTGCGCTTTGTAATTAAGTTCTTGAGAGATATACGAGTACTTTTGTTCTCCCGAAGAAGATCGCATGCATGTATGCAATAGTACCAGTTGTTCTTTTCAAGTGCCTACTTTTATTTTCATTCGAAGCGAGACAGAGAGTGTGTTGTAACATATATGAACAAATAAAAAATGCTGTACACAACTCGTGCACTAGGGTACTGTGCAACTATTTTTTTCTTGAAGTGGCATGTTGTGACCAAGCATACACCAAAATGTGTAAAAACTGCACTTCTTGTATTAAAAAACACATTTATTCCCGTACGAGCATAATACTTGTTGTTGGAATATGTGCCATTTTAAACGATACATACATGAATAGCGGTAGTCGGAATTTTATTTTGATTACAAACAAAACAAGTAAAATAGGTAGATGTGCTGGGCTCTTTCATGAAAATCTGCCTTTCTGCAGCTGTGGTGAAAATTAACAATAGTTTGTATGCAAATATATGCAGCGCAGTATGCACATTTAGCCAAGAATATTCTGAACGACCACGGTTGTTTTGTTTAGTTGAACCCTCTTTCACAATATTTATTTTTTCAACAATGTAAATCTAACATCCTCTATTTGCAACAAATGATGGACTCACTTTGAGCTCTAGTGGTAACTCTACCATCACCACTCCTGTGAGAAGAAACCAGGTTAGAATAACAAGACATACATTTCAGATGAAAATCAGAATTGGCAGTGCAGTCAGTCCCGTTGACCTACATCGTTATCATTATTACATATAAAATGTACCTAGTAAAGGTAATTATAGCACAACTGCATTACACACATTTTGCCATACCCTTGGCCATTTATGACCTTCAGCCCAGGAAATAGTTAATTTTCTAAGCAAGCTGTGTGTCGGGTTCCCCTTGTCTCCTGTACCCTATTTGACAGGAAAATTCTTCATTGGTGTCGAGACCTCCGACCAGCTCTCAGGGAAAGTAAGTGTACTTGTGTGTTGAATGTGTGCAAAGAAAACACGTCCCAAAATGGAAAAAGACAATTTTTTAGCACAGATTAATGGGGAATCCATACTCGAGTCGAGGAAGAAATAGCGAGACCAACGCAAAAACAAACACACCCAAGTGAAATTATATGGATGAGTAAAAGTAAATTTATTTCACTCCGTAGTCAACCCTTGCCAACCATTTTCTGCCAAGACGAGGGAGAAGAAAAAAAAACAGAAGATAGATAGAAGATAGAGCCCCCACACACAAAACAATTCTTTGTGTACTTAAGTATTAAAGCAAAGCGAGAAAGAAAGGAGTTTAAGGTATCATCTATCTAATACAATCTACATGTACAAACAAACAAACACAATAAACCACCAAAACCGCATGACGACGATGATGATGATGATACTGCTAGCAAAAAAGTCTGCTGCTCCATTGCCTTCCTTCTTCGTTTCCTATTTTTTCTAGTATCCTATTCTTCCCTTTATCTTCTCCTTAACTTGTAGCATGAAATAAAGTCGAATTCTAGAGAAAGTGGAAGAAGAAGAGAGATTGAGGCATTTTTTGTTTGTTTACCTTGTTTATTCGTTGACTCTATGATGTAATGTAGGAGTGTTATGGATTGAAGAAGACACACATAAATACACAGACACACATTCATTTGTCAAACCCCTTTCACTTTTTTTCACTTGTGAGTGCATAGTTTCAATCATTTCTCGATTACAAAATTGGAAGCTTTTGTCCCTGAACACATAGTGATTCTACATTATATGTCATTGCAGTGCTTTCATGTAGAGAAAATAGAAAAAAAATTCTAGCTTCTCTCTCTCTCTCTCTCTCACTCTCTCTTCCTTTCTCTCTCTTCCTTTCTCTCTGTATGTTTGTGTGTGAGTCTCAAGAGATGAAAGTCAAGATGCTTTTGAGAAAAAGAAGACGGCTAAAGAGATACTGGTGTTATAGCGTATACACACACACACCCATGACACTGTGCATACCAAAGAGAAGACACATAGGCAAGGACACAGAGATGGAGAGAGAGGAGAAGAAGAAGGAGCGAAAGAAAAAATGAATGCGACCGCAGGCTGTGCTCCACATTCCAGGGGGAATCTGCTGAGGAGAGCAGATAAAGATTTATACTCCTACAACACCTAGGTGACATCAGGTTGCCTGACTTATGGATAAAAATCTCTTTATTCCCTTTACCATCTTATAAATATAAATTTACCATTTTGCGAATATAAGAATTCTAGAGGTAGCAATGTGTAGAGGGTATTCACAGCATACCACTGACTCATGATGCTATAACCACCTCACTTTCAACTAATACTTGTATCGCATCCATATATTCTACAGTTTTATGATCATGCAAAAACCTTGTACGTACTATTTTGAAGGTAATATTCTCATACCATACTTGTCTTCAATGTCAATATACACACGCACAATAGTTAGGAGAAGGTACAAACAAACTAGCAATGTTACTAAATTACACTGGAATACGTAGAGAAACTGAGAAGACACGTCACAAAAGAAGAATAAATAGATATGAAGGAAATCACACAATTGGAAACACCTCCATATATCCTCTTTTTCATTTTCTCCGTTTCACTTTCATTCCATTTTTTACGAATCGCTGTTTCCAGCTTCGTTGTGTTTATAGAGCATCATATAAATCAATAAAATGGGAAAACATTGATTTTTATTTTCCTTCGAATTTTTTTCCATCCTCCTTTTTCGTCCCATGAAGGCAGAGGAGATAGAGACGGCAAGCCATTTTCAATTTAAAAGATACTTTTCCAGATTTGATGTTCAATTGAAACGAATGAGTTATTACATTGCTGAAATTGCTGATCATGGATTTTTCTCACCTGTGTGCATACTTATTTGTATCTCGCAGGAGCAGCACTCTATCTCCTGACGTGTTGCCAGCAAAATGTCTTGCTGAGCTGCTATCTCAAGGGATTTTTAATTTAAGAAAATGTGACGGAGAAGTAGAACGAGTAGCAAGAAAAGCAGAGAAAACTAGTCAGCAAAAATTTTTGTTGGAGAAAAAGTAGAGGGAAAAAGAAACATCTCGGGATAAATTGAACGTACACATGTGTATTTGTGTTTTTACCTTTTTCCTTTGAAACGATAAGAAAGAAACAAGGAGATTTTCTCAATTCCTTTTTTATCACGATTATTTACCGCATGAATCTTTGCAAAATCCCTGAAAAAAATTAATATGCATACTAGTGAGCTTCTTCCATACAAAAACCAAGGATGCAGCGATAATATCAGGAAAATTCCGCATTTAGCCATTTTCTTTTACTTCAACTCTTGGTAACTCCAATGTTTACATTTTCTTCATGCCACAAGTACACAAAAGAAGAAAATAGGAAAGCAAAGGTGGATAGTGAGAGAGTGAGAGCTACAAACATTAATTCAACTTGACATGAGTAATCTGTTTTCTATATGTATGAGTATTAACTTACTTATATCTGTATTCCACTTTTACATTAACATAAGTGCGCCATAATAAGCGCAAAAAACCTCTCCGTCTATAGTCCATGTTCTCGAGCTGAAGCGCTTCTGCTGTCATGTGCAAATAAAAGATACAATGAAATGGAAAAGGGAAAAGCTGCTTGCTGCTCAACTCCATTAGCATGGCGTTCCTAGATTGCAATGGAAACCGACATTCACGTCTCACTATTACTTTATTACTTATTAACACTTTGATATGCCAGATATATTGGATACTGTTTTTGGAGAAAGTGAAAGTCAGAAAAAGAAAGCATGGAGCTGTTTCTGCTATCGATTCAAAAAGCACGAGTCACTTCGTCTCAGTTACCAAGAGCAAGCCAAACAATAAAGGAAATGGAGGAGGCCTTTTCCTTGTAGAAAAGGACGGGTGCCGCCAAAAAGCAACAACAGAAAATGCCTTGGCTTCAAAGTAGTGCGTGAATAATATTGTAAAATTCTTCTCTCCTGCTGCCATTCGTACCTACTGATTCTTCGTCCTGAAGAAACTACATAAACAGCCCACAACCCATGCAATAATGTGTGCCTTTGAACCATCTATATATACCATTTTATCATCTCAAATAACACGAGAAAAGTAAATACCTTTGTAGTATAAAGCCTACTACACCAGTAATTCGACTATTCTAAGGCATTGACCCGAATAAAAGCTTACACACTCACAATAGTTGCTTATTCTACTAGAAATTTAGAAAAAAATCACACTATACATAGAGATTTTTGTATTTGTGAACGGACGATTGAAAGAAAATAAGTGTTTGTTCTGCTGGGTTTCGAGTACAGCGTACGCAGCACACGATGAACACGAGGAACAACAAGAACGTGCTATTTTTGAACAACAATAACAGCAGTACAGGACCATCAACAACAATATCAACATCATCATCACCTTCGCGTACTACAACATAAAAGAGGAAGAAAGAAAAGAGAGAAAAATAAGCTGCTGAAAGGCTTATATTTTCACTACAACAAATAGTAAAACTAGGCCTGATACTGCACTGTTGACGCTCTGTTTTGTACTTATAAACGTGAAAAGGCAAACCATAAAATACCAAGAAC
This sequence comes from Willowsia nigromaculata, assembly GCA_034700605.1. NCBI lineage: Eukaryota > Metazoa > Arthropoda > Collembola > Entomobryomorpha > Entomobryidae > Willowsia > Willowsia nigromaculata. The sequence goes on from JAQIXX010000686.1 coordinate 26,851, forward strand.
GACATTCATCTTGTCATCACAAAAGAAATAAATTAAAATTGATTATTTTATGTACCATGCATGAGCTCCTACCGTTTTCTTCGCTTTTCTCTCCGTATCTCTTTCTCTTTCTTTCAAGCGTGTAGGAAAGCGGATACTATATGGCCAACTATTATAGGTATACAAACTGGAAGTGGACCCATAAACCCACAGAGTAAATGTGTACATTTCAACTGCATAATAATATTGTTGTGAATTTTCCTCCTTGCTGGCATTCTACCCGTCCTTTGTTCTCTACTTGCTATGATCTGTCTCCTCTGTCTTACAAATAGGCACATACATCAATATTTAGAGGGAAGGAACGTGAAAGCTTGCAAAAGTTCATGTGAAAATCTGAATAAAAACTCATACACATACGGACACGACACCATTCATTTATTCAGAGAGTCAGAAAATCCGATAAGTACACAAATTTACTAAATGCATAATTAAATCTGGATTTTTTAACTTGTTCCACAGACAATATATTGCTATTACTGACTGACAACTCGAACATTTTCTTGTGCACCAAGCTTTATAATGGCAATATGCCTTGTATGCTTTATAAGATTTAAATTAGATATTCCAATGTGTCGATAGAGATGAATGGGCGCGTGTGTTCATTATAATTCATTGAGAGAGACAGAGCATGTACGTATACAGTATGTATATCTCTATGAGATATGTCTTTGCAAAGTGCCCAATACGAAATGACATTAAAAGAAATTAGCTTTTCGCTACGAACCACTTACTCCACCATTTTATAATTCTTCTATATGCATATATCATGTGGTGTGTGTGGTTTGTGACAGGGAATTATGGATGCATGGGGAAAAGGATCTTGCAGATACTTTGTGAAATACTGTATATTACCTACTCATGAATCTATATAGCCACTTGCCTAAAATAAATCACTACTTCTTTTCAATTTTCACCACCTCTTTTTTTATTTTTCTCTTTGTTTACTCCTTCTCGAAACTCTTGCTCCCTACACATATTTCATCCTCGTCTATATTATTATCATTCTCTCAAATGATGTATGTTTAATTGAACTTCATTGAATCAACATTGTGGGATAAAATTTCTCCCCTTGCCTGCCATTCAACATCCATGTATTCAATTCCACATCAACCCACTCTTCTCGACTTTTGACTAAGTCGCTTTATTTGAGCAAATTGAATGCGATGACAACGAGGACGATGATTAAAAGGACTTGGAATGATTCATACCTATGGCAACACCAACACCATAATCACAGCGAGAAGCAGCAGCAACAGCATCTGTACAAAGAATCTGTCTCTTTCAACTCATCATCATCTCTGGAGTAAAATTATGTTCAAGATATTACTTGTACCAACTTGATCATGATGAAGATGTGCTGCCTCATTCCCATAAAGATAATATATTGTATGGTAGCTCATATTTACTCTTATTTAAAGAAGCGTTATGAAAACGCGTACGAAAATTGTTTGCAAGTGAGACTCTAACACTCTATAGAATACACTATTGTAGGTATGTGTGTACGTAGCAAAATCTTTATTCCTACTCGTTGAAGAGTAAAAAGAAAGAAGGTTCCACGATGCAAAAAGGAAGACAGAGATGGAGAGAGGGAGACTGTGTTATGTATAGTAGTGCCAGTATCCATATCCTTTTTCCTATTCAATGAAATGTAATGTGCGCCTTTGTATTATATCACGCAGGAGTTCTTTTGTTACCTTTTCCTCTTCTTTGACTCCTTTCTTCCAGTTACTCCCAATCTGCGTTATTTGAAAATAAAACCATTCTCTGGAATACTTTCGTCTTCTTTGCGTTGTTCATCGCTGCTGTCGTGGATTCAAACTCAAATAGTAGACACCTACCTAGCATATTTCTTATACGATTATTACTATTATTATCACTGCGTGTGTCTCTCTTTCTATTACTCCCTTCTCTTTAGACTACATTGCTGCATGCCGTGTTTTCCCATTCGACAATGCAAACGAACAAGGTCTCCTCACAAAAGAAAGAGCCAGGATTTATATTACATGCATAATATAGCATAATATGTGCTCTATAATGATATGATGAAGCGTAGATTCAGACAAACACAGACTCACAAAGAAGGAGACAGCAGTATTACTGGCAGTAAGGGTAAAAGTATAAAAATAGATATTCACTATTTGTTAGTATGAAGACTTGCACGAGGATTCACAAACTATTTCAAAATGCATTCACTTCAGAGGCAAAAATATAGTAATTGCGAGAAAGCTTTTCTTTCACTGCTCATTGTATTGTGAGAAAGTGGCACTGTCTACGATGCTGGGACACCTTTCCTCTGTTGACAATGGGGTAGGGCTATGATATGCAAAGTTACATGTGGTAATACAAATAAGAGGACGATGTTGATGATGAGCAAAGGAATCACAGGAAAGTTTTCAATGAGACCAACACAAGTCAAGGGAAAATTATGAAAGAAAGCTTTTATTCCTGTAAAAGGCAATGACGTTGATGACATTCCTATTTCTGCTGCAACAGTAGTATTTCAATAGATTAAAATCTTCGAAGCTTCGCGTTTTGAATTGCCTGACATTTTCAATTAAGCTGCAAGCAGACAAGTTAGCTACATATCAACGTGTCTACCTATTTTAGCATTTCAAGTTACATATCAATTCTTTTGTGCACTCCTACTACATGCTTTGCAAATTACAAATGGGTTGGACTGAAAAAAATGACTGAGAATAGAAATCAACTTTTTCACACAATATTCACAATATTTATCTAATACATCGAAATGTTTCCAAAGTACGGGAATGTTTTTATGCAATATAAATGCAAACGTAAGAAGTGAAATCGTATCGTCTGCTGAGAACACAAGTTTTTTCCTGCTATTACAAAACTGGTGGATTTGGGACAGGGTTGTCAAACAGTTTCGTTTACACAATAGATTACAATACACGCAAGCAAATATTGAAGTTGTGAGAGAAAAAGTTTTTCCGTGCTATCTACAAGATGAAATGATATAAAGGTTTCTGCCCACACAATTTGCCCCGCACCAACACACCGAGCACAATTTATCGTTTAAAAAATTCTATTATCTTTTTTCAACTCAAAAAGATGTATCACTATCTTCACCGGCCATTCTGTATGCTGGTACAATTTGCGCTTATGTTCTCTGGGTTCTAAATACTAGTAATCTAGATGTATTTGTATGATGAGCGAACACGAAGAAGCAGTTCAAATACTCAATCCCTGGAATTTTCTCATTTCCCCCCTACTCATCATACAACTTTTCTCCCACACAGAAGGCATAAAACGCAAGTGAGTAACAACAATAACAGTAATAACAACAACAAAAATAGATAAAGTAATCAGTTTCGAGTTACGAGGACTCACGGAATTCCCAAATTAAAAAAAGAGATTCTATTTCCCTTTTTTCAATTTCTCATTTTTATCATCCCTTTTCATTTCATTTTTTTCAGTGCTGAAAACCCAAGCGTATATTGCTGAGTAGGTGTTTTTGTTAAAAAAACTAGTGAATTTGTTGACGATATAGTAGACGTGATAGGAAAAGCGTCAGTAGTGCTCTTATAACATCAAGCATGAAATGGGAAGAAAAAACTAGAAAAAAGTATATGCATTGCCTCAGATAAAAAGAAGAAATGCGTTTAAGGAATGAGGTTCAAGTTGAGTGAGAAAGAGAAAACATTATCATACGATACAACAAAAAATACATATCTTTTTCTGTTTCCTTTTAATAGTTTTCTTTCCTCTTTTGCTCCCTCTTCACCAAAGATATTTGGGGAATGTGATGATGATGATGTAACATCATGATAATGATAATAATCGTAATAATAATAACAATATGGAGCATACACTTACTCGCTGCGCCGTGTCGTGACAAGGATCCATCTCTTGCAATGCTATGCATACCTATGCATATGAATGTACACTCACTCCTACGACGGTTGTCCCAGTGCTTGTCTTTCTAGATGATTTTTCTTCATCCGTAAAAACACATTTTCTCTATCTATGCTTAATCTCTATGCAACTATCAACTATGCTGTAAAGATACCTTTTCACTCAGTCAGTTATATAATATACTGGGCACGGAAAAAGGTCAAACTACCTAACTGCATTGGCCTGTGTGCCTGTAAGCCGTATTTTAAACAATATGTATGCAGAGCATCAACATAACCAGCATCCCTCTCTCCGCATTTCGTTGGACTTTTCTCTTTCAGAGTAGTTCTCTGTACTCACTTTATAAACGGTCATCACCACCGCACCACTCTTTCAATTGTGTAAATATTATGCATTGTTGGTAACTCTGATGTTGTGTATACATGTAAAAATGTGCTCAGTGCTCACATGACATGAAGAGTGGATGCATATGCACGTAAGTACAAGTTAATGCAGATATGAATATTTTACGATATTACATGTATGTATTGTGTAGTTTGAATGTGTATCTTTCTAGCATTTTTAGTTGGGTGAAAGGGATAGTTGAGTGAAACCACATCGTATCATATGAGAAGAAACTCGTAAGAAGAGAGGAAAAGAGACGAGGGGCATGAGGAAAAGGAGTAAAAGTTGGTGAAAAACGCATTCACCATCTTTTTTTCTTCTGTGTAGATAACATACATGTCTTAAAACAGGTCACGTAGAGAGACTATCCGGAAGACCACTGGGGAGAAGAAGAAAAAACTTCTATTTTCACAGAAAATGGATAAAAATTCATTCATGCAAACATTACACATTTCAAGTTATACTGTATGGCTGGAAGCATGGGTTTATCTGTCGGTTCCTTCCACCACCACCACTTTCAGTGCCAGTAACACTGGCGGAGATGTTGATGGTGATGGAGATGGCAGTAGGAGGAAACACAACGGTGGTATAATCTAAACCACCGAATGCACCATGTACATAATAGCATCATGGCAAGAGTAGTACCGCTGCCAGCTTCTGTACTTCAAAATCCAGTCTGAAATTCATCTTTTTTAGGGAGAAAATGGTGTAAAATACTGCATGCAGAAAAGGAGAGGAAGGGATAATATACTGCCGTTTTTCTATCTGTCTATCTATCTAAGGAAAAATCTCAAATTTGTTTTCTTCATGCATAATGCTCTTCTGCACTTCTTTGCAAAATGTGATCACACATGTTAGGGGGACTTCCTTTCTTGGATTTCACACTCCTTTCAACATCCTTCCGTTTTGGGTAAGAAAGATGGGCCGTTAAAAAGGGCAAACGATGGAGATTTCTTTTTTGCATTCGCTAAGCATATAGCTAATTTAATTTGTAAACGTTTATGAAGGAAATACTGGGTGGTTGAGCAATACACAGCATTCTCACGTGTTGGGCATGAAAACAAAGCTTTTTTTACAATAACTCCGCCAAGTGTTTTGTATCCTTGATTCTTAAGATGTCCGTCTTACATATTCGTGTAATGCTTAAAATCTAATTCCAATTTTATTACATGGTTTGTCCCTGTTTTTTAAAAAATAAATCGTTTTTCTCAAGAGCAAAAGATAAAGGATAAAAGTGTTTAAAAATGATAGTGATCGCATTGTCATCCAGTGTTGCTATCATCACATTTGGAAATAAAGCGTAAAAGTAACTCAAGTGTCCAATTTGTTTTCCCCCGTGCTTCGGTTTCTTACTAGTTTGCCATTCCATTTGGAAAGTATTCTTGTTCAGTCCTTTGTACTTTTTTCATGTTTCAGCAAGAGGAAAAGAATAAAGGAGAAACAAGCACGTCTATATGGAAGTTTATCTAAAAATGTATTTGAAACATAAAAAATGGACACAGCGCATACAAATGATCACCTTCTCATTTCCTATTCCCTTTCTATTTCGCTTTTTTACAGTATTAAATTTTTTGAAGGCTTTTCTAACCCTTATCGTCATCCTGCTATGACCACCACTAACATAACGTTACTTTCTCATCATCCCATCATACTATTACTATTTAAGTTCACTTTACATGGCAACAGAAGCAACGACGGAGTGAGAATAGTTGTTGAAAAGCTACTACATACAGTGGGTATTGAGTTTCAGTTTAATTTAACCTAAATTTCACAACTGTGAGAGGCGTTCGTTTTAAAGAATATAGAAATCACCCTCGTGATGAGATGAGCTTGTGAATTTGTAACATGTTTTTAAGTAGAAAAAGAATAAGGAATACAGAACAAGTCAGGCAGGTTGGCAAAGAAATAGTGTCTTTCATATTGGATCAAAAGGAGACTTCACAGAAGAGGATAAGAATTCTACTAGTTTTCTACGTTTACGACAATAATACCAAAGTCTTGGCATATAACATTGTTTCTAGGACGACCACACACTACTACTCCTGTAGTCCTTTTTTACTCTCAACTATGAATACTCTGATCATCGGCACTCGTCTTCTTTCTTTCCTCTTCAAATATCTTTCACATTCCACTCGCAATAAGAATTCATTGCAGCTGAGTGAACATCAATTTCACAATATTGCATTCCTACAAGAGCCACTATTACAACTTCTGTGCAACTCCTATGAATACCATACGATGCGAGGCAGAGTCAGTGAAAAGAGAATCGAAACATTTTTTTGTATAGTTACCAGTCACTCATTCATTCATAAGTAGTTGTATTAGTGCTAAAGCAACCATACTATAATATGCATAGAAAAAGTGTGCTCAATGGATTTCGAGTGAACTTATACAACCTTTTTTTCCTTAGTCACAATAATTTTCTTTATTCATTTTGTACACATTCTGATTCACAACTAGGCTGGGAGCCTACGACATTCAAATAAGTAGAGAAGGAGCAAGAACAACATTCATGAAAAAGAAATTCTGATTGGCACCTTCTTCTTTATTCTCTTTATTCCAAAAGTTTTTTATTCAGAAATGCCGTGCTTCTTTATTATGGTTTGGTTGGTAGCCAAAATAAAAAGGCTTTGAATATTTTTAAAGGGGCCCAAATCCTCAACGGAGTAGAAAAAGTAACTAATACTGTCTTCTCAATCTCTCTCTTTAATTCCAGGTCTCAATCATCGTTCATTTTGCTGTCTTCAATCCCTTTCACTGGAAAATTTCCATCTACCTTTTCAAGCGTCAAAAGAAACAATTGTATTACATGCTTGCTGTGTGAATAGATGGGCGACAAAAAGAGTTACGTAAATTTGGTGTGCCGTCATGTCACCAACATAGACATAATTTTTATGAGCATTCGTCTGGAATGAAAAGTATTTAAGAGGAATACCTGTCCCCTATGCATTGTTATCGCAAAAGCAGCAAGCAATGACAAAGGAAAACTGTGACATTTACTGCGCGAGTGGTACAGCCTGTAGCTTCTTGAGTGATGACGAAAAAACAAGTGTAGTGTGAGTTTAGTTGGGTACCTAAGACGACAAGCAAAGCACTTTCAAGGATATTATTAGAGTAATCCAGGAAAACCTGTATTGTTGTTATGTTTGGTTCTTTCTCCTTTCCGCAGAAATCAGCATTCATGACAGGAGCATTATTCCACTTCATTTTGTTTTCTCTTTTCTCTATTCAAGCTCATTTCATCAAGATTTTTGAAATATTCTGTATGTACTTCCCACACTTATAAGTACAAGCAAATGTAGTGAATCGAATGTTCTATCTTTACATGTTTTCCTTTCAGCTGGTTTTTAACATGAATACCATAAAAACTTAAAAGGATTAGTGGATGTGATTGAACGTGGCAATCTGATTTGTCATTGAATGTGAAATAGACACAGGCGGACATACAAAACGTAATACTTTTCTGAAAATATGTGTAGGTGGTTAATATTAAGAAATGTCAGCTAAATAAATATCATTCATAATGCCTGCTCTTGTACATTATCGAGACAGACATATAGCTCGAAAAATACATTATTAAATATATATGGCGTGTGTCAAGCTGTCAGTGAGAGAAAAGGACACGTTTTCAGATTACGTCAAAACCTTTCTTATCAGATGAAGTCTTGTGGTCACAAGTGTCTTCAATTCAATGGATGAAACAGGAAAGCAGACGCCCCTGACATTTTTATCATCGGTCAAATGTGTGAGAAGAAAAGTGGGAGAAGTGGTGGAAATCTATATAGCCGTTACTGTTCCCGATCACTAAAATGGCAGAAGTGTAAAAGCAACATGATGAATGCTGCAGACACATTTCCAAATGTGTACAGCTCTCTACCCCCAGAAAAATGGCGTCAATGTAGCAATGGCAAAGTGGAAGAGCAGCATCATTACTTTTTGTGACAGTGCAAAGGATGATGCCATTTGATTGTCTTCCATTTCCCTTCACCACACCACAATCAACATCACATTTATTGGTTGACGCTTGAATTGAAAGCACTGTTGCAAGGATGACGACTGCTGGGTAGCATTAGTGTCATCGATAAAATAACAAAATTTTCCAAAATGCAAAATGTCACCATATACTCACGTTGCACACTAATACCCTTTTGCAGTAAAATGCTTTGAGTTTGAAAAGCAATATAAATTATTGAGTCATACATCAGCAATGGGAAACATTTAGGCTTCTTGTAGAGAAAAAAGGTTTAAACTTTGCTGTACAATGATTGAATATGAAATGCACCTTCAACCAAGCTTTTTTACGATATCACGTTTCCCAACGAGTGTTTCCCGAGTCAGTAGTTGGCAATCGGTCTGCTAATGATGAGAACGATGATGATGACAGAATCGTTTTTAATTTGGAAGTGAAAGTGTCATATGATTGTCCCTTTTCCCCAACCGCTGCCACCACGTTGATAAACATATATTTATGCGTATAGGCATGTTCTTGGGTGGAACAGAAAGAGACTAAAAATTTATGTATACTTGCGGGATCTCATGAACTTGCTATTATACACATCTCCATTAGATTTACACCACGCTCGTTTACCATACTTAATGGAGCAGAGGAGAGTTGTGTTTGTTTGTGTGAGTGAGAGAGAGAAGTGGAGAAGAACGACGGGGTAAAAATGTTGATAGAAAATGGAGACCTACTTTTTCCCAAGAGAGCTATCATTGAAATATTCAAAATGTTTGCGGCATTTGCAGCTGCCACTACTGTTTGCAAACATATTTTTTGCACTTCTTCTTATTTTCTCTCACTTTCCACTTCTATCATATTTTTTTGCAACAAAAATTTTCACACAGTTTTCTACTCCCGTTATGTGTTCTGTATAGTTTTATAAAAAAAAAAGTTGTTGGCGTTGGAAGTATGGGATAGGAAGAGATAGAAAGGAAAAGCAGGAGCATCAACACCACCACCAGCATTTATAACATGTCGACTATGCAATAGCAACTCTCTATCCAGTCAGAATTGCTATTATATTATGAAAGTGAATCTTCTCCTTTTTCTGCTTCTCCCTCTTTATCTTTCTCATCTTCAAAGCAACATATTTGTTGAAGTGGAAAAAGTTCGATGTAAACCGGAAAAGCTTTAGCGGAGAGAAACGAAAGTATCTTCAGAATGCGTTGGAGGAGAGACAGGCTTCTTCAAAAATGTATATGAAGCTGTTACCTCTATTTTGACAACACATTTTCACATCTTTTACTTTGCTCTCGATTTGCCTGATGTGCGGATTGAATCAGTTACCCCCTCCCACTATTGCAACCTACCGACACATATCACACTTTTCTTTGTATTTACACCGTATCGTATACTATTTCATATAAATTTATATTGCTCCTTTGATGAAGCAAAAAAGTATGTTCACACAACAGCTTTACGTTTACCCTCTTCCACGAATGATGAGAAAAAACGAAAAGACTCACAATCACAATAGCATTTTTTGGCGATGCTTGCTGCACAAATAAGGTGAAATTCGACAGCTAAGACTACGTATGATGATGAGCGTGATGAAAATGTAGAAAGGAATTCATGGTTCATCATCATCAAAAGAAAAAGTATTTTCCACAGCAGTCGCAATTTCTTAAGTACCCGTGTATCGTTTATGGTATTAGAACATTATAAACGGGAAAATAAAATGTCCTTCGCTGGGCCACTTTACAAGTCCCACTTACGCAATCCCTTACGCTAGGGTCATCCCATCAGCTTAACAAAGTAATTGTAATGATGGTGGCGGTGCAGGTACTTCAAATGTAGTCGAGGAATTGCTAGCAGTGGGAGCATCGTATCATAATAATTTCCAGTGAAAGGGGGTACATAATTGTCAAGTTATTTCCCGAAACACGGCTCCCTCTTGAAAGCAACTAGCAGGAAAGATATTTTTGGAAAGAAACAACTCTTCTTTACACTTCCCTAAAGGATAGTTATGAGCTGGAACAGCACTTTGTAGATTGCTGTTTAAAACTAACGGAGAAACGTGGTGGACATTTTGACTAACTTTTAGACCTGTTGTGTCTAGCTTTCTCCAGTAGTACGCGTACGGTCTCCGATAAACACTTGTCTGAAGTTTTCGTCTTAGCACGATACTTTGAAGAAACTACGTTCCTCGGTTTCTCTCGCCCGTGTGCATGAGTTGATAAACAAACAAATATTACGTCTCTATGTGTCAATATAGTTTATTAAATTAGTTTTGCCATTGATTGTGTGTTGTAATTTCTTAGCACAAAAATTCTGATGAAAAAATCAACGTTTAATAGTAAGTGTTTTTGTGTCAATTGATGCCTGTTATTGTTATTAGGTCTCGAGTGATATATCTGGAATTGCTTCCACTACTTAAAACAATCATTCCTTGCGAGTGGAAGAATTGTTTGAAAATGATGCCACTCAAAAGAAAACTCCATGAAAGCACAAATCAAACATTAACACATATTGTTGACCTTTGAGCTTCAAAAATGCCCACAACAAGCAAATATGTGTGCCAATCATATAAATAGTGCACAGCATACAAAATTAAATAGATCCGCTAAAAATTAGTTTTTATTTTACGCTATCAAAGTAAAAGAAACTCCAAGATGGTTTGGAAACATGTAATTTTTGAAATTTACTAAAAGTAGTGTGATTAACTATTGCATTAAATTTGGATTGCCTTTGATACCTATGTATTTGTTTTCTACTGAAAAAACTCAAACCCTTGACTAAACACCAATCTAACATAGTCAATTGTTGCGTTTCGTTGAAACGGTTTCTGGGTTTCTTTCATTTGTTCAATTTGTAAACATTTTAGCATTAACTTGATTTCTCTCATTTTATAGCAGCCATCAAAAAATTCATCGTCCATTTACTTACGATCAACATCGCACTACCTAATGTGGACTGAAAAATCGTATACAACTTTGGAGCACGTTGCAAATGAAAGTAATCATGTCTTGAGTGGCATATCTGAGCAACGATAAAAGAGAACGTGATCTCATATACTTAAAAGCATATATTTTCAGAAAACTACTCTAAACATGGAGCAAAGTACACAATACATATTACTAGTATAGGTACATATACAAAATCAATTGTTTGTCCCGTAGCTTATATATAATGTTGAAAATATGCTTAGCAATGTTAAAAATGTCGTTTACCTTCTGACTTCCATTTTTTTCTTTTTATTCTTGCTAGTCAGAAGTAAAGGTATATCAAACACCTACAGAACCTACACACACCAATTCAAGTGCTTGTATCTGCACATTGATGGTTAAGCTCACACTTACAACTTACGGTTTATGACTTTGCCCCATTGTTCATGGTTCATGACCTAGCTCCGCATTTGTTTTCATAAATTTTACTTCTTGATTGGTTCCGAATTTCTGCGACTAGAGTTGACAGACTGCCAAATGGTTTTGGAGGCAATAAAAAATCCCACAATTGAAGAAGTTTCCAAAATAAATACATACATATACATATAAATAAACTTCTGCATTTACATATTTCTAAACTAGCTTCGATTTCGGTTTATATACTAGCATTGAAATATGTATAGCTTTAGCTAATGGTGAGTTAACTTCATGCGGATGAGATTAAAGAATAAAGATCAAACATTACCTGTTTCAATTTAAAATTTAATTTTAACATTTTGATATAAATTCAATGAAATGCAAACATTCTATAAATATGCACAAAAAAACACAAGGATTTTTATTTCAGTCACTGAAATTGTCGTGAAATGTTACACAATCGTATTGTTTAAAATTCAGCCTTGATTTCGTTTTAGTCTCAAGTTCTTTCTCTTATTATTTGTATGTTTCCTCCTAACTTCAATCAAAGTCGACCGGTTATTCACGTAATAATGTTGCTATAAAAACTGAAAAATTGTGGATGACGATGTGCTACTTAAACTTGTCACCTTTTACAACTTTTTGACTTGTAAACGACAAGAGAAACTCAGAACATTTTATAAAGTGGATAGAATATATTGGACGTAAAAATTTTTATGATCCTCAATCATTGATGATTGACATCTTCTACGGTGGAAAGAAATGTACGTATTGGATAAAGGATCTCCCGAGCTGGATCTCTGTTTGCTTGCCTATGTATGAAAATATTTTATACAACATAAAAAGGACTTGCACAAATATTACACTACAATGTAGATAAAGCATGTGATTTTGACAAATCAAAATCATAAAACCTTCTAATCTAATAAATAACCATATTGCACTCACTACATCCAGTTCAAATCTTGAAGGTAATGCAAAACGCAAATGCGATTCAGACAACCAAGAACCACACAATTTTGCGAATTTTTTCAAAAATATAACAGTGACATATAATTTTGGGATTCTATATTGCAAACACTTTTAAAAGTCTTATCATTTTCATACAGTGGGTGTAATTTTGAATACTAATTTATGACACTTTTGGCTGCAATATTGCCTCAAGTGACAAAAGTTCTATATTCCAATCCATCAAAACCAAATACTTATTTAAAACACACTCCGCCTGGTTTGCTCTACTCCTTCGTACGAAAGTAAGTTTCGTAAGTTTCACGATACTCAATCTGGATTCAGGACAACTCTTCGTGTAAAATTTTTCCCTTATTTAACGACCTACCTGTAATGCATACAAAATGGTTTCAAGCACGGACATATTTTTTTCTCGCTCTTGTCAAGGACGTGATCACATTCATCGCCCTAAACTTACAAATTTGAGTTGAATAAAAGCTTAACATATTTATATAGGTCTGTATGCTGAAGAAAATTGGAATGTGTAGCATGAAATCTAGGTTTGTCGTTTTCCTGTTAATTTTTTTTTTCTAGTCTTTGCAAACCTTTTTTTAGCATACCCAAACGGCATGTCAAATGAAATCCCTTTAATGTGTGTAAGACAAGTTTGAAGTGTGAAGTGGTAAGTGTTTCTCTCTTGCACCCACTCATGGCAAATTGGAACATTGGTAAAACACTGTGATAATTGCTTTCCTCCTCTACTCCCTACGTGTTTTATCTCCACAACTGAAGTTTTCAGTTTGGAGACATTTTCAGAATTGATGGTTTATGTTGAGAATAAACAGCAATTAATCGAGCAAGTCTTTGTCTGTCATTTTAAGCAAATGTTTTAGTTTTGCAAAGACACGACATTTTAATACGTTTTTCTTTAAGTTTATTCACCTGTTTGACTACGTTTATAAAAAAAGTTCATACATTAGAAAGCAATTGCTTCTCATAATCTTTTTTTACTCTTTCGCTTTGACACTGCATACTATAGAGCAGGCAATATTAACATTCTGCAAGGTGTACCAAAAATTTAGTAAGTGACAGTTAATCACATAAAACAATTCCGCTGTTTCTTCATTCATGCCAATGTGAAGTAAGTATAATCGAGAAGAGAAAAGAATCTGAAACTGTTTCTTCTTACTTTTTCTTTCCATCTTTCTTCTCCTGGTCTTCTGACTTTTTTGTATTCGGGAATGTGATTTAACGTCATTAATTACAAAGCAAAGTGGTGTAATTTGCACGACAGTCACATCAACACAGCTGTCTAGGATGAATTAAAGTGACACATTTCATTTCGTCAGAAAATTACTTCACCATCATCGCGTCCATCCTCACGCTACGAAAAAGTGTAACATTCTACATTCTACTGCTGCTACTACTGCTGATGCAGCAGCAAACCTACAGGCGATGGCAATAGTCACTGCAGCCGTTTTCTAGTCCAAAGTCCTTTTCAAACAAAATCTATCTCTACCTTTTGAAATGCATAAAAAACTAGTCTAGCACATTATGTATTTATAATGTCTCCTTTTCTTCCCATTGTATCTCGGCAGAACTTGTTCGCAGTTGGTTGGCAGAAGAAAGGAGGATACGTGGACTTAGTTAGAGGATACGTGTAGCGGCAAGGACGACGTAATATTATTGCCTATTATTATTATTGCTCAGTGAAGCTCTCTTCTCGTCGGCGTCCTCTTCTTCTTCTTCTTCTTCGTCTTCTTCTGGCTTTTTGCATGAAGAAAAGACAGTTGTTCACACTGACAATAATGCCTTTTCCCCGTCTTTGACATCTTTCAGCGCATGCAATCTTTAAATCCTTCTATTCAAAGAGGTATCAAGTTTTCTGTGTAGTGGTGACGCATACTACTCCTACTGATGATGATGAAGAAGAAGAGGAGAGAAAAGGAAGACATTCTTCCATTCCATACTGATGTCATCGTTGCCACCATCACAGTTTCCTTTCTCTTTCTCCCTTTCAGACTCTATTTTGCTTAGTGTGTGTTCCACCTCAACCAAGACAATTTTTACTCATACACTTTTGAGCTACTTACATCAGTCTCCCAGCATTGCCACCTTTACCCAACCATTCTCATTCCGGAAGGTAAGCGAGCTCCACCAAAAAAGGTAATATGTGGCGGCAAACACTTTTACCTTTTCTTATATATTATGCTTCTTCAATAATGGGCTTCTGCGGCTCTGTCTCTCATTTCTCCTTTTTTCTCACTCTTTTCTCCAGTATCTATTATGAGTATATCTCAATAGTTAGATATATGTAGAGGAGAAAGTAAAACTAGAAAGAATAGAGTTAGTAATAGTAGAAGGAGTAGTAACATTAGCAGTTTTTCTCCGACAGTCAGGTCCTCTCTATTTCTTCCAATGTTGTGCAGCACTACACGTACGTTCGCCCCGACAACCTCATATTTCAAAAAATAAAGAAGCCTCCGGGATATTAGGAGAGAAAAACGAGGGGAAAAGGAGCAGCTCGTCTAGCTTTCTTTCCATCACTACCACCACTATCCTAATAACTTTATAGCGAAAGGAAAGAAAATATCCCAATTTCTTAGCATCGATTTCAGTCGTGGCAAAAGTATGGTAAAGAAGTAGTGGAAGGAAAAGCAAAAAATGGTGTTCGGCGACTCCTCAGTTTTTTTTCGCTTGCTTATTCCGCACACTTTACTTACGTGGTGCTGACTGACTACTATATACACCAAGTAGAAGTATTGCTGGTTCTGAAGTAGTCGCGACATGCCCGATTCTTTCCTCTTCTCACGTCACTTTCGTCTACGCAAAGAGAAAGCGGAACACATTGCTTTATTGAATGAAAGTGTGGACGACGTACGTACATATTATGTCCACTCTACACACAAGCAATGTTTCTCTTTTTTTCCTCCACTCAGGTCTATGGGTTTACCGACATGTATTTCTAATACATATTCCTCGGTGGATGTTTGTGTGTATGTGTCATATTAGCGGTAATCTTAGTGTATCACTGATGCAGTAATAGGCCACTTCAGAATCACTTCGGAAAAAAGATAAAAAATCCAATTCATTTCTTCTACTTCTTTCCTTCTTTTTTTACTTGGGAGTTTTCCTATTTTTCTCATAGTCCTCCTTATTTTTAGTCTATCAGAGTTTCCCTCTCTTATTCCTAGCTCCCACATATTATCTAGGTTAAACATACTTTGAACATTTGGACACGGTGATGTTTTTCCTATACATACATATTTCGTCTCAAGTTACACGAAACAAGAAACGAGAATGAAAAGAAAAATAAAGTAAAGATGGGAAAACTTGGGATTCTCTCTCTCCGGTTGTTCCTCTTTTTTTTCCACCGCACGGGGTATTATTGCAAACGTTTCATAAGAAGAATACCTTGTACCAAAATCATCTCACTCGGCTTTCATGGTGTCTGCTTCACTACACAACTCAAAAGCAAGACTTTTACAAGACCAACCAAACACAAGGAACATTCCTTGGCCGCTACCACACATCCATGGCTAGTTGGTTGTACTGCTACCACTACACCTACTACACCTACACGTTATACATATCTCATAGGAGGAAGTGAAGAGTAATGTGGGTAAAATAACACTCCTTGTGTCGTTATTATGATATGATTATAGTGCAAGTTCGTGCGCGCCCCTTTATTTCTTGGGTCATCATCCAGGGAAAAAAGTCCAGGTAATAATAACTCGGAATGCCTGTGGACATTCCACACTTTTATTCTTTTCTTTCCCCTTCCCTCCGTTTTTTCCTCCACAAAAATGAAAAAAGGTGAAAGAAGGAGAAAGCGACACCTTTTTCTTTATAGACTTTTTTATTTCTATTAATACAACTTTTTTTTATAGCAAGCGCAAAAGAAACTGCATTGTATGTGTTTGAATTTGGGATGGTACACACTACACACACATATACATACACTGACTATATGACTTGAATACAGGAAGGATGATATGTATCAAAAAATTGTACACACCTCCCATATATCATTGCCTTCCCACCGTCCCCAAAAACCAACCATTCAACTCTGATCTGATCATCATTGTACTGTACCTTTAACAGTTATGAAGAGAACAAAAGAGGGGAAGGCAAGAGTTTTCGTTGTTTAGTTTACTTGCAGCATCAGCACAAATGTCTATTGTCTTTACATGCTGGTTAACTGTTTAATGAACAATAGAGAGAAATAGAGGAAGACAAAAACAACTATCACAATATAACTAAACGCACATGATGTGTTATTATAATGACAAGTATAAATAAATGGAGAAAACATTGTCATCTCATGGCTTCTCGATTCTTTTGTTGTAAAAGTACTCATATACATAAATGACTCCACACATCCTCCTCTCCTATCTTTCTCATTCGTAGACTCAGGTAGAAAATAAGGTATAGCTATCATACATTTAAAGTTTTTGCAAATTCCTTTGATTTCCGGAGAAAAACCTCTACAATTGTCTGCAAACAAACAATTATGCGCATAAGTAATTTAATTGTGAAACGAAAATAACGTTCTCGGTATGAAAAATTGCACAAGATTTCATAATAGATGTGACATTTATTGTGACTCTGAAAGTAAATAGCATGATATGTTATGGTATATAAAATACTTTATTATAAAATGAAACATGTAAGTACTCTCATAGTCCACTCATGACTTTTTCACTTTTCACCTCATTTTATTCCATGGGAGATCTCCCCCAGTTACGATAAGGATTTCTTCTCATTTCTTCCGTTTTTTCCTTAAGATTAAGGAATCAAGCTGGGAAGATAAATGTTGCTTGGTGTGTGTTGATACACTGCATTATATCCTATTTGCAATGGTATAAAAATATCTCGTCTCTACTTTGTACCTCCCTCCATGCCCGCGTCACTATCAAGGGTTATAGGTGCACACATTCAATGTTATTTATAATGGATGAAGTATTCATTGCTCAGCACAATCCCCGGCAATGGTACAGCAAGTTGAGTTTCTTGATGTCATCCCCCTTAATATATTTATTGTGGAGTATTTTTTCTCGACTTCTCTCTCAAGTGCCCTTATAACTCATAACCCATTTATCTTTCACATCTTTTTACATTCTCTCTCTCTCGAAGAAGAAGTAGCAGCAGTAGAGATGGAGGCAAAAGTAAAAGAAAAAAGAGAAAGAAGGAGGTCGTATTATCTTCAACACTTACATTGCAGTCCCATTTCATTCGCATGACTGAAAAAAATAAGTGGCAAAGCTACACTCACACAAACAGAAAAAACGCACTGTACTATTATTGTGGTAGTAACTGAAGAATAAATCGAGAAAGAGCGAGGGTATGAAACGGCACCCGCTTCAAAACTACACCGAATATCCATACGTAATAACCTATCGATATAGCGAAAGAGAAGCCGGGGGACAGAACAAAAGTAAAAATAGTAATAGAGAGAGTGATATTATATAGAAGACATTCAATTCCCATTTTTCAGATATATTACACTCTCGATATTTTATCGAGGCAAATTAATTTCCTACCAAAAGACAGATGAGGCCAACTCGTTGACATACTACTAGTAGTAATAGCAGAGACGAGTCCAAGTTTTTTGCTTTCTTTTCGTCTTCTATTGCCGCCTGTGTCAATGCAAAAAACCAAGAAGCGTTTATCCTTTCTTTTTTTCTCTTTCCTTCTCTCTATCTTACCCACCGCTCGTTGGTTGTTCTCCAGAGTGTAATGGAATTCCATCGATATGTCCTACTGACTGACTGTTTTATTAATTGCCGAAAGATCAGAAACAAAAGGACGATCAAGAAGGAACAAAGGAGGAGAGAAATGAGCGCACATATTTACCACAGGAATTTCAGAAAAACTAGCATTAGTGCCTTGGTGGTTGAGGTGGAGGTGGTTTATTTAGGCATATGAGTCACCTTATAGAGAAAGTCACAGAATAGTGATTACTAAGAGTATTATCGCAAAGATTATGATCATAATGTTAGGAGAATAGTACATAAAAAGAGATAGAGTAATAATAAAAAGAGGGAAATCTGCTAAGGAAAAAAGATTGTTTGGTCTAATCCAATGAAAATCAAACTGATGATGAGTGGAATTTTTCTCTCGTTGTGCATTTTGGTCATTGAGAGCACACGGTTGGGAAAGAATGGAGGAAGAAGAAGACGCTGACTGTTGAAATTGCAGAGGAGAGGGAGGCAGCGGCAGTAGCAAATATAGAAATAGTTTTATTGTTGTTCCCAGGAAATAATTCATGGTTAGTTTTATGAGTCTGAATATTTTTGTGATATAAATTGGGAATGTGGATGAGAGGACACCTTTCCTGGTTATTTAAAAGAGATATAAAGGGAAAATGTTCATTTTGTGTAGTAGCGGGACTTTTGCTCATATTGCGCTGCTCTTATCATCATTCTCTCTGTGAGAGATGGTAAGTAGGTATGGTATGGTTATGGTGGTAAGTTTTTACCACTTGCTGTAAATAGTCATACGAGAGGGAAAGAAAGAAAGCGAGAAACGAAAAAGTAGAATTCCATAAATTTTCAAACTGAAAAGTAAGGAGAAAAACAGCGGGTGGGAAATGGGAATCAGAGCTCTAAAAAAGAATCGCTACGACTTCCTATGATCCTACTGGAAATTGATAAAGAACTGCTTTTTCCTTTCCTCTTGTTCCTCTGACGCTGCTGCCCCTTTTTCCACCTTGTCTTTTCTTCCTCTTCTTCGTCTCACCGTTAAGGCAGGAGGGAGGAGAGAGAGGAAGGATCCTCTTGGCTATTTGACTTAAGCCCATGCATCCATTTCCACCGTTTTCTTCATTCTTCGTGGACTAAAATCATATTCCATGGTCTGTTTACCTCTCGCTCTCAAGATCTTAACCTTCCTCTCCTCTTGTTTTTTTCTTCCATGCCGCTCCTCCAAAAATCACTTTTTCTCAAAGTTTTTGTATACGTGTGGGTATCGCAATGTACATACCACGTATACCACATTTTTGTCTCGTCCTACACATAATACAGCATTATATACCACTTATAATAATAATACTCTGGTGCTCTGTCTCTTTCACAATTGCTTTGATACTGCCACCACTGCCAACCTCTTACTCGCAATAATAATATCCACTTTTTATCTTCCCATTTTGCTACAGTTTTAGAAATACTTGTCTTCATGGAGTCTATGCGAAACCTTATATAGTTGAAAATATATTTAATAATAATGATAATCAGTAGTTGAGAACTCATTCGCCAATGCCGAGACGCACATACGTATACAAATACATTGTGTTTTCCCTATGTGTGGCTTATGTGAAGAGTGGCAGATTTCCACCTGAAATGAAATTGTGCTATGAATTGTATGTGTGTATGTGCCAGGGCTTCTCTACTTTCATGGTTTCATATTATGCTTGCCATTCTCAAGGAATCAGGAATAACATGTAAGCGCCATAAGAGGTAAAAGTTTAAAGCATTTCATTCTTTGCCTTCCTCGCTTTACTAACATTTTACTTAAACTGGCACACACTCGCATCTCTGGCTTTGCTACTTCCACTACTTTCACTTCTTTTTCGTTCCCTTCATCTTTGTCTGTTCCTTGGAACCAACATACCGCCACTTTCAACGTGGGCAACAACTATAAAGTCCATTATTTCGTAATGTGCAATTTTGGGGGATTTCCACCGTTTTCTCAGACTCCTTTATTATTAGTTTCAAACAGACGGTCTTTTTCTCTGACCAAAAAGAATAGAACGAGAAGGGAAAAGAGAAAGAAGTCATACTCAAGGCAACATTATGCTTAATTCATTCACGTTATTAATTCCTACGTTTCTCCAAACGACGACCAGCACCAGTCCAGACAATACTTCACCAGACGATAATATTTTTCTACTGATAAACTTACCCAGGGAAACGACGACAATGACGAGCATTTAACTGAATGACTAACAACGTACCCTACATTTACAGTAATAACATGATTATTATTTTTGCCATCGTCATCATCCTTTGTCTTCTTGAGATTGTTTTCTCCCCACCTATCATCATACTTTCACATTTTGCTTACAACTCCATTACATTTTAAAACTTATACGTAGCACCAAGACACGAAAATAAATTTCAAGTCTCTCCAAGTTTTTTTTTTGGTATAATAGCAGGAGACACAGTCACGATAAAAGTGCATGCAAACTCTTCCAATTCGACAATACCGTGAGAGTATGTACTCACTTCTATGAAATAGGCGTTGCTTCTTACTGCCACCATTTCCCTCTTGACATGTCAAACACATAAAAATCACTTTTCTCCTTTTTTCTACCAATTCGCAATGTCTTTTCTCTCCTTTGTCAAATTAGTAAATGAACACACGCACAGTTTAGACTGTACTCAAATCTCGAGAGAGTTCCCACTGATTTCCAACTCATGCCTTTTCTATTTACTTTCCAATGCGCCGTTCCTTGTCACAATTATTTTTTAGCTTTGCTCTTCAGTCACTTAGAACCGCTTTTCCTTTTTTCTTTCATGTATTCACAATTTTAAATGTGTATAAGTACTCCGCATTGTTGATGACGATGCTGCTGATGAACGAAAGTGAATTGTGCCATCATCATCGTCATCTGATGGAAATTTTGAGTTGCATGTAACAAAAGTATTTCTTGGGCGAGTTGTACTAGCACCCTTAAATACATCTAAAGGTACCACATGTAGCATATTGAAGAAAAAAGGAAAAATTCTGCTTTTAGTGGTTTTTGCTGCAGTATGGGGCTTTAATATATCGAATCTCTCTGAGTATTCGCATTTGTAGTTCTATAAGCACAAGTCTAGAGTATAGTCGGAGACTGAATGCTGAAACAACACCCCTTTCCATTTTTGTTTTTCCCCTTTGCGTTGCGAAAAGGAATGAAACGACTTCGTATGTTTTCTACAAAATTCTTAGGAAAACGTGAGGTGGTGGTGGTGGTAGGACAAAAGAGTCTGAAACATACAAGGAGGAGTCTGACATGCAATATGATACTTCACGAGTATCATGAAAGATGCTGGAGTTAATCTATGAGAGAAAAAAAGTTCTTATTTCTTCCACTTTCTCTCCCTCTCTGTCTTTTCTTCTGAACGTTACAACCGCTCTTTCTCTCTCTCTCTCTCTTCCTCCGCACTTTTGCTCTCTTCCTTTTCCAAAGTATCATTAAAACACGAAATAATACTGACAGAGAAAATGACTCAAACCATATAGCACACTTACACAAGAGAATCTTGAAAATGAGAATGATGAACTTTAAAAGGGATTTGATTACAGAAGGAATTTTGTAATTCTTGTCAGTGGTTTCACAAAAAAGCTTTTCTAGAGATGGAAGACACAAGCACTACGTAATGTGTTATACCTTATACCACTTACTTGTATGTTTACATTGGAATACAGAAGCTTTCTCACACTGAGAAGGACACACAGTGTCAAAATATTTAGCTTCAGATGACCTAAGACTTTTAGGATGTCATGACGGTATAGCATTTACGAAGAAAGTTGTGTACGATATAGTAGAATTCTAATTCTAGTCTACTTACAGCAAACAGCCTGATGGGAAACTAAAGCTGAGAACAAGAATGATACGTAATGTATGAACTGTAGGACTCGTGTGTGATTTTAACCCTTTTAAACTGCTTTCGTTTTTTCTTGCTCCTCATGAACCCATTTACCACGATCCTTTTTAACACATTTTAAAGCTTCATGTCAGCAAAAGCTAAAACAAAGAGAATTAGTAGCACTCATAGAAACTTCAATATAGCATCAGTAGCGTGTGTCCATGCCAATATTTTTTTTGTTTTTCTCTCACACATACCATCCTCGTCTTTAAATCTCAAACAAAAATTCTTTCCCTTGTTTCTCTTTCTCTCTCGGGTTTTCCTTCATACTTTCGACAATCAAATACCACACATCCAGTCATTGTGTCCATATCATTTCACATGTAATTGAAGCCTTACACACAGTGAAGGAAAGTAATGGAAATTGGGTTGGGGTAGTGGCAGGAGTTGCTGTAGTATGTAATACCACAGGCACAAGCCCGTTTTCATTTGATGTCGTAAAAGAAATGCACACAGACACACATACAAATAACAACTTTCCCCTTTTTCTGTACTTCGTTTGTTCTCCCTTTCCTTTCTTGATTTGTGCTTCCTTCTTTTCTCTTCCTCTCCTTTTTCTTATGTATTTCCTCCTTTGATACAAATACCTATAATACCTAGACTGTCTGAAACCTATCTATTTCTCTGTTTCTCATTCTTTCTGTCTCAGAATGCAATAGGAATGCTATGCCTTGCAAATAGGCACTAGGTAGGGCAAACTGCTGCTCTAGTAACAGTTCTCAGTCACGATCAAATAGAAAATGGTCGTTTAATGAATCCGCCTGTTTTTCCAGGTCTTTCCATACACAGAAAAACCAAAGCAAGACGAGCGAGAAAACAACTTCAATCTTTTCACTTCTAAGACGAAAAATCATTCAAACGTAACATGAGAAGTAGTCGTAGTGGCGATACTCTAGTACTGCCAGTGCTCAGTTTTAATGTTTTTTCCTCTCTCCTCTGCGACTTCACCAACAAATAAGCTTACTCTACTCATCATTCTGTGCTGATTTCTTTTCTGCAACTGCAAGAAAAGGTATACAACTACTCATGAAAATGTGTTTGTGTTTCCAGTTCCATTGAAATCGTTCATTTGTATGGCATGATATACAAATACATTAGGAGGGCGAAGGCCATTTTTTATCGTGTTCGGAAGATTCCTAGAAAAAAGTTCCCAGAATAGGAATTTTCCTAGAAAGTAAGTTTCCAGAAACGGAAAGT
>JAQIXX010000687.1:0-50217 GCA_034700605.1 Willowsia nigromaculata
GTAGAATGGCTCTTCCAATAATACAGGCACCTCCAGTAGAATGGCTCTTCCAATAATACAGGCACCTCCAGTAGAATGGCTCTTCCAATAATACAGGCACCTCCAGTAGAATGGCTCTTCCAATAATACAGGCACCTCCAGTAGAATGGCTCTTCCAATAATACAGGCACCTCCAGTAGAATTTGCTCTTCCAATAATACAGGCACCTCAGTTGTACGGACACTTCCAACAATTAATTAGTTTTGCAAAAGTTAAAATTAATTTTTGGCAACTAATGACAGACACGCACAATACGAAATAAATTGCAGAGTGACCAAGCTGATCGTCATTTTGACTGCATTAGTCCATGCAGTGTGAAGTATGCATCTTCTGCATGTTGTGCATGCAAATGCAAAGCTATAGCAGAAGTACATAGCATACTTAATTCTGACTTTCAAATCGAAAATTAAATGTGAAAGGTTGATTTCCTGCGCTTTTGCTTACCATTCAAATCCTCACGACTTCTTTCTGATTAAGACTTACCAATTTAAATTTTTTGAAATCGAAGCTTTATATGGTAAAAAGGGACACAAAGACTTCATTTCGTAATTCAAACATCAAACATATATATATAGATGGCACTACTTACTGTTACTGTGTTATGAAACTTATAGTAGCACTTACTACTTGCAAATTGTGTGAAGTGAATGCGGAATTCTAGACGATATGGGGAAAAGGTGAGTGGTTACATAAGTTTCATGAAATGAAACGTGTCTTTCTCTGGGTTTACTGTAAACTTTCTGCCATCAACCAAACAGTAGCGTTTGTAACTGAACCAGTGTCTTGTATTTAATTGCCTGCTCACTCACAAGGAAACGTTCAGAAATGTATGCTCACACTTTTGGACAGTCACAATGGCACGTTGCGAGTGCATTTTTCTGCTGGAAAATCCGTGTTAGACTCCAATGATCTTGGAATGCAACAAAACCTATCAGAAAAATTATGACCGATACCTGAAATCTGACACATTTACATCGAAAACACTCTTGACTTTGATGGATTCATCATTTAAGAGAGTCGTGGTGTAGTGCTTACTCGTCGCAAGAGTTTCCATAGTGTCGTGCTACCTTTGTATAAAGAAATTTTGATGCTGTTCCCTCGTTTCATCTCGTATTTATAGATGTTCATAGTCAAAAAGGAGAACATTTTTTCGTACAGATTTCCAATTTCCAGGAGCCTGTGTCGTTGTCTCGTTGTTGCAGTGCATATTCTCGGAGATACCTTGATACCCAGTAGTACGCACACATGATTTTTCTTAAATCAAATTTTGCACGCTGCTTGGCTTGCAAATTGTTGCAGAGGCATTTATTTTACTTTGTCTCTTGGCATTCGAATCGCAGCAGCGGCGGCAGTATCACGGGCTCCGCGATGCAGGCGTGTATAAACATGTCATGTGAATGTATTCCACGAGCTTTCCGGTATGCGAGTCATGAGGTGAGAATGTGTTTACAAAGAAGCTGCAGAGAAGAAATAGTAGTCTAGTGTCTACTTATTGTGAAATGGTAGCAGTATAACAGCTTCTTCGTCTTCTTATTGAGTAACATTACTTTTCCAGGCTGTGATGGAACGATAGGGGATTCATGTGCGAGTGTTTCTCTTTCTCTCGAGCGTGCCACGTTGTCGCCTCACATCAGCATCACTGTGTTGCCTACTGATGCTCCTATAAACTGCAAAAATAGTATTTTGCTTCTCTTTGAGATCTTACACTAAAAATCAATTTCACGTAGACGAATTGCTCTAAGATTGAGTAAACAATAGACCTAGACCGTGATATGAAATAATAACTACATGCTTCACTCCGTGTTTAGTTTTTGATTTAGCCCAAAGGACCAAAGTCAGTAATAATTAACCATAATGTGTGCAACATTTTCCCGTTGTTGGTGGGGTACTCTAAACCATTCTGCTATCGTACATAAAACACCCTATGAATGTACATAGCCATCTGCAGTCTGCTGATTGTAAGCAATGTACTTGGTGCACTTTTAATCCCTGAGTACAAAAGATGTATCCGGATAAACTATTATTATTATTATTATGGGTATACCCATTTTAAATACATGGTTTTTCCAAGTCCCTATTACAAAATAGGTATGCAATTTTACCCATGGGTTTTTGATGACTTTTTTTGCTAAGCTGGAAGGCCAGCAGCAGAACCTTTCCCCAAGCACCAGGATTGTAAACGTAACGTAAACGGACACTGCTTTTCTCAGTTGTATTTCGTGTAAGTAATAGACTGGTGATGGAGAAAAGTGGATCAAGAGGAGCCGCCCTAAATCCTTCTCAGTTACAAAAAATAGAGAACTATCATTACATTATGCATAAATGTATAATGCTATGAGGGGAGCAGATAGAGAGGGAAAGTCTCATATTTGCACATTCCTTTGTAGTGATGCATGTACATACGCGTAAATATTACACGATGCATGTATTTAGGTATATTCAGGTCTTCCTTGTCGACCACTTCCATGCATATGAACTATTCATGTCAGTCGTTTTAGACATGTACAGAAATAGATACATTCCCGCGTTTAGGACATGAAATTGCATTTATAGCTTCCAACTATAAACGCTCCGCATCAGCTTCAAAAGCTCGTTGGAAACTCATTAAAAACTCATTGAAACTGACTGTGCACTTTTTTGCACTATTGTAGTTCTACTCACACATATACATACATACTGTGCTTTCGTTGTATTACCAACTGAAACATACTCAGCCTATATATCCCGTTAGAGTTATATACTGACATTTTAAAAGGGCTGAGTGACTACACTTATAAGTATATACTCAGAGTAGGTATCCAAAGATGCTATTTGGATATATTGTCCATATCCTTTGAATGCAAGAGAACGTGCGTAGGTAAAAATGGAGAGATGATAATGCAGAGAATTTTTTCTTATATCTTACACAACTGAATGCTAACAAATTCCTCCCACCTTTTTATGCTTTTTGCATGTTTACTTGCTTGCATAGTACTACCTTCCCCACTGCACACACAAACACAAAAGAAACTGTGAAATGAAGTGTGTGTGTGTGTGAGGGGGAAGAGCACGAGTAAAAGTTGGTGGGGAAAGCAGGTAGCAGAAAAAGCAAGCCTTAGGACTCCTAAGTTAGGAGTCTCTTTCTTGTCTGTTCGATTTGATGTGCACATAAATAGTTTTTGCTTTTATATACAAAGTATAACATTTCATTCAAGTGTGGATGTGTAACCGTTACCACCACCACGACGATGATCATCGCCATCAGCACATAACGATAAAAAGCACGTGGTTTTCCTCTTTGGTGTATTTATTGCATGTATTCATGCTGAGTAGTTGCGTTATAATAAGTTCAAGTTCTATAAATAGCTGTAATGCGCATTCATCGAGGAAGCATATTAGTAGTAGTTTTGAACGCAATATAGGACTTAAGATGATATGAAAAACCCATTGTAAAACTTTTCTCCCCACTAAATACACTATTTAATGAGGATTTTCTGCTCTGGGTTCCCTAGTTCTCATTCTCTCGCTCCAAGTTTCTCACACAGATCTCCATGTTCCCACTTCTCAGTCCTCATGCTTATTTGTTTAAATGCATTGGGTGGAAGCAGACAGTGGGAAATGGGATTTTTTTTTATCGCGAGCAAGTAAGAAGTCAAATATTATACACAAGACACAAATTGCACAATCACCACACCATCAAGGGGACCACCATCATCAGCGTTATCGCGATCATTAAAGTCGGCAGGGCACAGTTTACCACCAAACAACTCTGATGATGACAATCAGCAATAATCAGCATGCACACTGGTAATTTGTCATGATCATGGGAAGGGAGTGCACATACTTTTTAGATTAGTGGATCATCATACCAATCCAACCGAAGGCTTCCATTCATTCCCATCAGCAGATCAGGCTCCGTGGAATGAGGAGAACGTTGATAATGATCGTGATGTGATTGTCTAGAGTAGTTTAGTGCGAGCAAATTTAATAAAATATTTTGTCCTTCTCCACTGATCTTGATAGGAGAGAACAACAGGGGCAGAGAACCTGGACACTCCTAGGCAGAGCAGTTTGTTTACTTTTTTCAGAGCTTGTTAAAGTAGAGTCTCCAAAGTTTTTTCTTGTGTTTGCATTGTTTTAGATGTTTTATGGGAGAGTTTATATACGCAGGAGGTTCACCATTTTTGTTTTAAAAGAGCAGGAAATTAAATGATAGTCGTTTCATGTCCTTGTCATCATGATAAATTGAATGTTCACTTCCGTTCCTGATCGTTCTTTGCTCATAACTTGCTCCAGGTGAGTTGTCAACAACAAGAAAAAATTCTTCACATGCACAGGCTCATGGATGCGTATGGGGTTTTTTTCGGAGCTTAAACAATTTATTTTGTTGTCTACATTATTTCCCTTTCCATCAACTTTATTTGTTCAAGAGTACATTTCTGGCTATTAGATGTTCACGAGCAAACATTGTGTCCTGGCAATTTTAATATTGTTGTCAAGTTTACATTAAAGCACTAATATGAAACGCAAATACAACAGGGTATTCTCCGGGCTCTTTTGTGGAATGAAAGTGGAAGTTGCTGAGGGTGGCTCCACCTTACTCACTCCATTTACAAATTGCCAACTTATACTACAGTCGAGTTTCGGCGAAATTAAAAGTTAATCCTAAAATGATGGTAAACATTCGAAAATTCTTCGAGCGAATCCCCCATAGATAACAAATCCCATAATCACTCTATACAAATCTGATTTATTGCCACATATTTACGCATTGTGTTTGATGCAACATCAGAACACACGGCTACACTTGGGTTTTTAGTAGACCTTTTTAGTACCGTGTCGTTAAACAGACTAATACTTTACGCAAGTATAGAACCACCTGGTTTTGGTTTAATAGCGGAACAATAAAAACAACAATAGTTAACAAGCAACAACATGTTATATGCGTGCAGGAAAACTGAAACAACATAAAAATAACACGTGCTACGCATTCACTGTAACACAATTAGTGCAGAGAGTACAAATATGAAACGAGAGAGAGAGAGGATCGTCGCTTCACCATTTGTCTCTGACTCTGCTTATTAATACACACACCTACATAATAACTCTCTTTATCGCTTTCTCTTTTCGCTTGCTGCCAGCGTGCATAGGAATAAGCAGCGAGGTGAGAAAGTGTTAGACTTTCACATTTCATTACCATGCAATTTGTCGATTTTGCACGCGACGCTACAATTTATTACTTTCATGGGTCACATTGTACTACTAATAACGTATGCATATATGATAGAGCTTTACAAGCCGAGAAAGCGTACAGCTCAAACGGCTCACGAGCAAGTGACAAATCGTGAATTGCGAATGGGAATGCGTATAACGTAGCAAATTACGTTATTATGATTCCCTTGCCTTGCCTCAATATCCTCATCCATGAAAAATAAATGCAGAGTTGTGCCGGTGCACATGACATAATCCGATAAGCATTCAGCATTGTTTTTAGGCGAAACTGAAAGCATCTCTATAAAAGCTAGTTTGTAGCGCGATGCCCAGGTGCTCATTCTTTTGTCGAGGCGTTTTCTCAGAATGCGTTCGTTTTCCAATATGATTATAATATTTGCGTTCTCTTACCCTCATTGAATGTACGCGTTTATTTCTCAAAAGAGGTTGAAATTACACTTACGGCTTTAGCAAGACGTTGCGGTTTCTATCGTCGTGCCACTTTATTTGATAACTGTTTTCATTGTTGTTATTAGGATAGTTGTACAATATTTTTGCTCTCATCATCAGTAAAATAACATTTTTCTCACATTTTATTGCTCCAACTGCACAAGACATGCACACGAATAAACTTGCTTGCGTTAGCCTTATTAGGTTTCTCTACGCCTCCATGAATTTCTGAAAGCTATTCTCCTGCTGTGTGAAATATACTTCAGAGAAATTATATGTGATGCACACTGCCGGAAATCAGTGGGCGGGAGGTCGACAATACGTGTTCTGGGCTGAGCTCAGTGGTAGTGTTCGCAAAATATATTTTTGTCTCCGTCATTGCACCAGTTTCTATTTCTGTGTACATATGATGCTCTTTAATGCGTGCTCCTACAGGGTATATATTGCGAGGATGTCGTATTAAAAATCATGCTCTCAAAGTTGATGCCACATGGGAATTACCTAAACCAGGTTTGAACATACATAATATAGGGATATTTTTCATTCAGTTTTAATCAAGTATGTACTTGGTTTTCTCACTTGTACAATAAAATCGTGCTTTAATGCGCCAATTTACGGACTCGTTAATGGTAGCACACGATATTGGCGAGAGACCATGGGATTAGTAATTTACTTTCCCACTCTTTCATCACGTTTATTATTGATGTAAATGGTGCTCTCAGAAATCGATATTTTTCTATAAAAATTTGGACATTATGTGATGCATGCAATGTCCCTATCCTAATGGTTTTTACACGAGAATGAGAAATGCAAAAAAAAATATTTATAGTGATTATGAACCCCTATTGTTTCTTCTTTCTCTTCGGCCACCGAAATAAATAATTACTATACGTGGTCCACACA
Organism: Willowsia nigromaculata; assembly: GCA_034700605.1. Lineage (NCBI taxonomy): Eukaryota > Metazoa > Arthropoda > Collembola > Entomobryomorpha > Entomobryidae > Willowsia > Willowsia nigromaculata. The sequence continues at coordinate 6,583 of JAQIXX010000687.1, forward strand.
TGGACGCAATTGTCGGTCATCATGTACAAAAGTAATACTGTACATGTAGTGGACAAAAGATATTGCTTGTTTCCCTGCAGGTGGTATTTTTTATGCTGCCAACATAATTCCAATTTTTAAACATGCGATAATACTTCAAAGCATGCGTACTTTCTGCTGGCATCGTTAAAAATACAATGGTCATCAATCAGCTTTCACCAGTGAAAGCTGCTTTAGTTTGCTTGCTGGCTTAAACCATAGCGTTGGGTAGTGGAACCATATTGTCTGGCGAAAACGGTGCGAATTTGCAGTAAAAATCTCGACACGTTCATCAACAAATTCATGTTTTTTAAACATTCTGACGGTATGCCATTCTCTTTTAGCATTATCCCGTAGTACCAAATTTTATTCTGGAAACCAGCCAAACGCTGGTTTAGGTTCACATGCTCGCTGTAATCAGAATTCATTCGCTCCTGGGAATATTCCAACGTCGTAAAGTTGAAACTAGACAAGTAGTTACGAGTAATGCTGTTATTCCATTGGGTTTATTCCTTAGAATCCAACATGTTGTTTTTAAAAACAATTCTACTTGTGTTAATTATCCAAAAGATTAAAAAGCTAATCGAATTCTAATGTCTGGATTTCACCTCAGACCCACGCTTTTTCATTACGAATTCTAACGAGATACCGCCCATTTGAAGTAAAAATTTATACACGTTATTCAACTGTTCAGTGTACTGTCTCTTCAGATTCCTCAGCATACTGTCTCCATTTTAGAGTGTTGTTTTTATTAGTACTAAATTATTTATTAGTACTATTAGATATTTACAAATTTTGAACCTTTTAAAAGTCTTTAGACATTATTTCAATTCGTAATTTAAGCGTATGATATTAAAGCATGACTCATTTATAATTTTTTTAAAGTTCAATGAATCTCCTTTCCATTCCCAAAAGCGTGTCCTACAATCCATAAAAAACTGTTTGCGCTATTTAGTAATTAGATAAGTACATATACGTACGTCGCAAATGCCAACTTTTGCATCACTTTTCTACTCTGTTTTGTAACAAAAACAAAAAATGGGCGAGTCAGTTGTTTCTCTGCAAAGTTTACCTTGCCTCCTTTTCAAATCGTCGCGTAATAAGTACGTATAGAATCTACCCCGAGGACATGAGTCTGCTTGGTCGAGGTGGTATATACAGTGTGTTACACACATAGGAGATCTTATTACATGCTGGTGAAGTGCCACACATTCAGTCGTCATCAGTGGAGAAAGCAAAGACATGTAGTGTAGCAGACGTAATGCTAACAATAAGGTACATTTTATAGCTGTGAGAGGAAAATCTTACCAGGGGCCACAATTTCTGCTTCATGATGAGTCGTAATGAGAATTTGCTGGTGCTAGTTATTCTCTCGCCCTTTATATCATATTTTTATTGTCACAAAAACTTTGCGAGTGAATTTCTTCTGAGAAAGGAGGTGACTGAAATTGGTTTATTCTCCTTTCTGTGTAGATGACCGTCTATATGGGTTGCGTTATAAACTTGCTTAGCCTTTCTCACCTTTCTTTCTGTGCTGTGGAATAAATGTGCCATAAGAAACGGACCAAGTTTGTAGCCGACGACTCCGTAATAGTGGTAATAATGTCATATGGCGTGGAACGATTTGAGATACTATGTATATAATCCATGAGTGTGGTGAGCGGTGGTGGTGGTGATGTAGAAAAAGCCACATCACGAGACATATGGAGACGCAAAAATATACACACCAAACAAGCCATTCCGGAGAAGGAGGCAAAACCATTCTCCTACTTTTCTAGATACACTCGTTATAATAACAACAACAATAATGACAATGGTTCATTTCCTTTCTTCGGATCGTAGAACACAATGGGAATAAACGGGAAGGCAACTGTTGTTGTGTCATGGCTAGTCAGGGCTCATCAAACCAACGTCAGCCTGATGTCATCAGTGTCGATTAGTTTGTAAATAACAGTTGGAAAAGGCAATTGAACAGGCAGCGGAGAAAGTCTTTGTTTGAGGTGCCAAGAATCTTCAAATTGAACGCTTTCATTCTCACTTCTTTATCAACATAATTGCATGGTGAATGGCGAGTACTTCCTCTACTACTATTATTATTTTCACCTCATCAAAACACTCTAAATTATCTACGTGTTCTGAAAGTTTACACATTAATATACATTGCAATGTCTTGAAATTTTCCTTTTGGAAAGCTTTTTTACTCGAACCAGTTATCTTGACAAGTGTGGCATTCAAGCAAGTCCTACCCTGTTACTACATTCCATGTAAATGTCCACGCGTAATGCTACGTGTGCGACTTATTTTCATCTCATTTAGTTTTCTCCCCGCTTCACACGGTGGCAGAGTTAGACAGAGGCAGCAGATAATTATCTTAATGCTACTGCGAGCTAGTTTCACATGCACTCATCGTATCTCAAGATAAGCAGACTTTTCTCCTCACCCATGTGCTCATCCCACTCATCGGCTTTTTGCTGAAAACTGCATTTGTGTGCGTTTGTAGTAGCAAAGTATGTTCTGAGCCGCTTTGCACTGTGTGTCATCTCAAAACGCATTTATTAAGGCAGACAAGATCTCCATTATGGGAGAGAAACCAGCGCTGTGCGGTTTGTATCCTGAATATCATCATTATTACCATCACCCGTCTTGCCACCACCACCACCACACCAACCATTACAAACCGAGATCATGAAATCAGGAAAAGAAACACAAATAATGCTGGGTGTATACGTCCTCTCTGATGTATTTATCATGACTGGAGTCCTTGTTAGAAATGAATTAAAAAGATGCTCTAATTTTGTAGCTGCTCTCCTGTTTTGGGGAGTTTTGGGTGGCGAGATGATCTTCATCAAGGATGACAGCCCTCTCTTCTGTTAATATACCAACATTATACTATCTAAGATGCCTATAAGTAGCTATTCATGCGCAAGGAAACTATGCTAGCACCTTAAAATATATTTTTTTCTTTCATAATTTTCATCACTGTATATTCTAAAATCTTTCATCCTATTTAGGACATTATATTTTTGAGCTGCACGTACGCCTAAAGTGGTTGTGTAGTGGTAGAGCCTTGTGGTAGCTTTGTGCTCCTTGCGTTTGCATTTCATCTCAATTTGTCGCTATAAATAAATCTCATTTGTAAATACAACGAATTCGAAGGTCGGGTTAGAATAGAAGGTATACATCTATAATGCGGGGGAGTGAGGAGCTACTACCTACTTTTACACATCCAGTCAAATTGCAAGATTACGCTATATAGTTTAGACATACTATTCATGAATGAGGTAGTCATCCATGCGTTCCATCCTTACGCTATTTCTGACTATTCGTGTGCACTGTTCATCCTGTCCGCGCCACTACACAAGTTGCCATGTTATTACGTCCTTGTCGTTGCTGAGTGGAGTGACGAGTGGTGATGCGACCAAAAGCGTAATCTGTTTGTTTCCACCTCCCTAGTGTTGAACATACTATTTTTCACAAGTAAATAATATTATCATCCTCGTGTTCGTTAGAGCAGACAATAGTTTAGTCTTATTACAGTCAGATTATGCTTTCCACGGAAAAACTCAGATCAATTGTATAGTAGTCGTCAAGTACCCACGGCTGCTTACGTTAAGATTAGGTTGTTGTTGCTAATAATATGAGCGTTAAAAGATGGTGGGACATATATTGAGGTGCATGAGTTTTGTAGTGCACAAGTACACACTATCGTGTATCGCTGGCAGGTCCATCAACGCATAAACTGAAACGCTAGTGGAGAAAGTCATGAAAAGAGGAGCTTTCCCCTTGTTCATCACCACCATAAAAAACCGTGTGCAGCTTATAAATATTATTTAGAGCCTACAAAATCCATGTGGTCTGGGTCTGCATATGCTGATAATTATGGTGGTACGACAACTGCTAAATAGTTGTTGCAAGAGCCTGTTCTTGGTGGTTGCAGCGGAAGAGGTGAGAAAACAAAAGATTGCATGGCAAGCGCTTTGTTTGTTCTATACATTCTGTATGTACACGAGCGTACTATTGAGCCACTCTTCTTTTTGTGTATTTGCCTATTCTTTTTCGTATCTTCCGAAGGAAATGGCACTAAACATGTAAAATTCCCGAGGGTGACGGAAGTTTACCAGAGCAATGTTCGTAGTGTCCCATGATCTCATCGATCCATCAGATATGTACATCGAATATTTATGTACACATTCTTGGTTCTCCACATTTTTATTCTCTTTCTTTGCACAAGTTTCTTTGGGATGGCAGATCATGTACATTTCGCAAATCATGTAACAATTTACGCTTTTTTCCCATAGCCAACTTGCCACTGTTTGGTTTCCGTGCTCCCGTTAAATTTTTCTTTTGTTGCATGAGAGTGGAAAGAGCATTTACTGTTCAAATTGAGTAAGATAAGAAGAAGAAAAGAACGGTCTGACAAAAAAAACTGCTACAACTTAAACACGCAGTCACTGTAAATATTATACACATGGTGTTTGTATTAGTATCCCTGTGTTTTTAAAACAATTTTTTGGAGAAAACTCATAGTGTAGAAACCAAGTGGTTTCCTATGAGAGTAGTGATATGGTAGCCGTGATGGAAGAAAGGTGAAAAATAAGGGTACACACACTTTGGTGCTCCCTAGTTTAAATATTGTATGAGCATATGCCAGTAATCTGTTTCCTTCGCTTCTCCGTTTCTGCTTCTTCCTCCACAGCCTCCCGTGATAAAGTAAAATAAATTTTGAAAAGGATTTATGTGCAGACGAAGACAAAAAAGAAAGATGATGATGATCACCAACCTGACAACGCAAAATTGTACAGGAACAAGGAGCGCTGGTTCGGTGCAAGAAAGCGTTTGTCATGTCGTAAAATTCAGTGAATTTTTTTCTGCAACAAAGAAAATTCATGATGGAAAGAAATAGGGGAAGGAATCAGTCCATGCTAGCGTTTCTCCTTTCTCGCATACACTCTGCTTTCTTGTTTCCGTACATGTGGATGGGGAGATTCACGAGAAGAGGAAAAATTGCTCATAACATATTCTGATATTATTATTTTTTTTACCATATTCACACATGGAGTGGGAGTTTGTGGAGAAAGACACTCACACACAAGCAAACAAAATAGGAGAAGGAGAATAATCCAAAAAAAAGTGAGCCAGTCAGACTCTTTCCGTTATCCAGTCTTTCTTGTGCCGTTAGCTTATTATTATGATTATAATGTATATTTATGGGAGAATGAAACATTTCGTATCACGCTTTTCCTGGTCAATATAAAGAGGCTAGCATATGTGTTTGTCCTTGTGTTGGAGTTCTTTGCGTGAGGAAGCTTTACTATTCTGAGCCGCACTGAATGACAGGGAAAGCATCTGCTCTGCTCAAAAGAATCACTTGTGGTGCCACTGCTAGGAGGGTTCTCGTCATATGATGCCATCCTCTGGCATTTAACTACGCTGCTACTGACGATGACGCATATTATGGATGTGTTACTGTAAAATGCACATTTGCTAGTTCAGGTTTCAAGTGATGAGGAGAGACCGTACCAGCATCATCATCAACATCAAGAGATGAGAATTTTTTTTTGAGTGAAAAGGAAGTCGAAAAAAGGGCGAATAATAGGAAGCTGGTGGGATTTTATACTGACTCCATCAACCTTCAATAGAGTTAAGCCATACAAAGCTCTCTCTTGTAGCGTACATACTTCGAGACACTCGGGCAACATGGTTGTCCGATACGAGCAAATATAATGGACAGTATACACTTATGCAAGACGTTGATAATATGTAATATGAACTATAAATACTTTATCATCACTAAATCCTACTTCGGGAGTTCTTACTTTCGTTGAAGCCAGCAATCAGGTTATTCAATGGTGAACGAATTACGAGACAGTGAACACACCACGTGTTTTTTTGTCAGAAGAGTGAAATATTTCGCTAGTGATAAGATTGGTGACTTTAACCACGATATATTGCAGATCTTTTTGGGCGCCTGGAAATAAGCTTACTCTGAAATTCAAAAGTCAGACAAAAATTTATCTGTCATTCTTGGAAACTTTTCCGGAGACAAAGATGGCAGTGTTTTGCAACTACTCTAAAATATTACACTTGTTCATGCTAAAACGGTAAAAAAAAGTACTTCTTTAGTGCCGCGAAGATGTATGCTCAATTGAAAAATACTGTAATTATACATATTTTTTAGACTACCTGTCAATTCCCATGCTCCTATTTTCATTACGTCTGCGTATTTACGTTTTGAATGTTTCCAGGATTTCTCCAGTACCGTTTATCGTGTTTTCTTCCAATCTCGTGTGACATTTGTTTATGCTACTTACTCTCGTGCTTTGTTTACTTTTGGGTTGTTTATTTGCACGCAACAAAACTTTATTTTCCTAACTACAAAACCAAAAGTCTTCCGCATGAATCTCTGGCCTTTCACCTTCCGTTCGATTTACAAAACTTTTTCACTTAACAAATGAAAAAGAAATTCTCTCAGTTTCAACAGATACCAAATTTTTTGCCTCCAACGGCATCATAATTTTAATTAGTATCCTTTTTGTACACGCATAGCGTTGGGATTATTAAAGCATTGTGTGCTTGAAAAAAGATCCAACTTACTCTGTAATCTCACCACCAGAGGCTATAAACCGAAATTGTAAATGATTAACAGCCATATCTCAAAGAAGCAAATTGAGATTTTTTTAAAACCAAGACCATGGAGAAATAAAACCCTGTAGTAACGCATTGTGATCGTATAAGATTATATTAACACACATATCTTCATATAATCTTTCGTTTTCCCGTTACACAACCCACGGTAATAAAAATGCGCAACTTTGCCATTTTAGTATTCAAACATATGCTTGAGTTTTTTAACCAGACCGCATCACCCCGTCTACAGTAATGTCTGGACAACTGTGAAAAGTGTTGGTGCAGTTGCCAGTAAATTGAGAAAAAAAGTTAAGCCTCTCTCGCTGCCCTTTCTGTAACATTATGTGACACTTGCCAACGACTCGAGAGAGACGACAAAAGGTAATATTGTCTTGTTCATTGCCCAACTTTTCTTCCTTTACCTCCTCACTCATCATAACAATCCATTTTTATGCTAGTGTCTACAACAGTAATAATAATATGCAATAATCATAACGAGTAGATATCCAAGTATTTCGTTGATATTCATAATGCTTGCATATTCCGTATTCTATCATGGCGTGTGAGAGAAAAAAAGAGGTTGGGAAAATGGTGAGCAAAAGAATTGCGATAACTTTAACAATGGTTTTCTTGTGACTTTTTAGTCCACGTTCAATTGTAGATTTTCTCGCCCATAATACAATATGGTATTTGCTCTAAAGCCGCTCTAGACACTCTAAATTGCACTGGGAACGGATAGTTTGTTGTCAGCGTGTCGCTCATGTAAATAAGTTGGCATCTCATTAGTCAGTGCAATTTCCTGAAAAGCTGAAAGTGACTGCTTCCTTAATACTATCTGCTGCATTAAAACCATTGCATCTGTTTTAATGACACAATACGCGCATCGTGCTCGTTGAGCAGCGTGTCGCTTATTGAGGAGAGATGAGCTTTGGTGCTGCAGAAAAAGTAAATTTAGGCCTGGAACGGCTCAACGGTCGACTATTAACTTGTTGTAAAAGCATAGTTCCATTTTATGACTATGGGATCACCAAGAACGAAATGATTTTAATCAAAATGGCGTCAGATTATTTTAAGTAGTTAAATAAGTGGGACACTTTGTACATTTTTGCATTTCAAAGGTCGTGAAAACCTGACTTTCATGCAGTAAGTACATCATGTAGTAAAAGGGCGGGACGCTTTACTGAAGTAACTATATATGGGGAGAACATTAGCTTGAAATGTTTATTGCAAACTTTTTCTTATGTGCAATTATCCAACGCCTTCCCGTACGTCATTTACGATGGAAGGATGGATGATGAACATCCATATTACTGTTCTAACTTTCTAATTCAATTTGCTGCTGATACATGCTCACTTGTTTTAGCTTCAGCTTCAATGGAAAAAAAATTATGAACCACTGCGCTATCGAATGTGTATTTTGTTACTCAGCAGCGATGAATATTTACAAGTGGAAATGAAAACTTGTTGACTTGAGCTCATCGCATACTCATCAATTTCGCAATTGCACACATAATATGTACGCCAAAGTAAATATACTTCGGAAAAAATGATGAGCAACGTGCTCGAGCTTCTTGACTTTGTGTACCATTTTGCTCTCATATCTAAATATTTGCCTTTGCATTAGTGACTTTGTCAACGGTTCACTCTGGACGTAATTAAAGGACATACATTATGAGCTTTGTGGACCTTTCACGCTCCAACGACCTAATGTTCTTATCGAGCTAAATATTGTGCAAATAGGTGTGCTCAACAGAAAGTATAAGCCAGTTACTTGAAAATCGTTACGTTGCTCATCTACCCTTTTCGCCGTGAGCTCTGCTGATGACCCGAAAGTAGTATGTGTTCTCAGGAAAAGAGTTTTTCCGCTGAGTAAATGGAATTGCGTGGTCCATTTTCACGAGCTTTAAACTCATAAATACTTGATTGAAATATGATTGTCAATGTGATATATCGGGTTGTGCACAGTGTGCACATATCTGATAACAATATAAAAAAAGAATGTCAAGAATGCCTGACTTATTGTAAATATTTGGACGACTATAATATGGGCTTAGTTTAATCACTCAATAAATACTGAAACAGAAAAGAAGTGATTAGCCCAGACGGTTAAATGACCAATAATAATGTACATATATTTGGTTGTTCGTATGAGGACAAAGAGCAGCTTACTATGATGTCAATTAGTACAAATCAATACTAAAATAAATCGTTTGCAAGGTTAGCAGTGTTTGGCATAATGTGGGCTCGTGCATTCACTCACATTAGTACAGTGCTTTCAATATTTTAGAAAAGTGAAATCCTTAGAGAGAAAACAGAAGAAGGAGTATTATGCTTTACAAAAGTGAAACAAGCAGGCTTTTCCACTCGTAGATAAAGGGATTTTGAGTTTCCTCGTTAAGACCACCTAAAATGGACTTTTATTTGCCTACAAGTTTCTTCATCATTTTCCACTTCATCTACCCACCGTTTCGGTCTAAGAAAAACGAATGATTCACTACCATCACCGTTCATCAGTTTAAATTTACCTGCTTCGTGGTTCCCTTTGGTTCTTTCAGGATGTCGGGCTTCTTCAAACATTTTTCAAGTCAGGAGAGCTTGTTCTCTTTTTGATGGTGATAAAATCTATCCCTGCCTCCTTTGTGCTAGTGCTTGTTTGTCAGATAGGCAGCAGGATAGTAGTAGAGTCAGGAATAATCCAGTTTGAACAAACTAAAAACTTTTTTTTTTCCAAAACACACAAGACTAGAGTAGCACGCAACTCAATAGGTGACTACAAGCTTCTTTTAAACAGCCATTCCGCTCACAAAAGTCAACTTCCCGACCATTCAAACGCAGATAGAGAAAACCTCATATTACTCAGGCGTATAATAAATAGTTCAAATATTTGAGTAAATCCACCCTGTCCATTTGTTTCATCAAAAGCCTACGAAAAAAATTCGATATATGGATCAGCTTGTTTCGTTAGCGTATACGATACTTCCAATTTAACCTCAATATAGAAATTTTGTTAGGGTAATACAACTAATTAAAGGATAGAGAGATGGTCGCCCTCCAGCTACTTGCGCTACTATTATTAAACACAGCCAAGAAAAACAAAAACATCCAAACTACTAAATTATGCAAGTCTACACTCTCCTGTCGATAGTGATGCACATTGGGCATGCACACATTTCTTTACAGGAAAAAACTTTCTCCATAAATGTATATGCTACGGTAGTTTTACCAACTTCCTCTTTTCACCAGCATATAACAAGTTTCATCTACTTAAACTTGGCCATCTTATAACAGCATGCCATTATTATTTTCAAACATGTAAACAAGTTTTCACTTATTTTCGCTACTTTCTTCTCCTTTTTTCTCTCTCGATGATGCCTTATGGCACTATATATTAAATTATACAGGAAAAAGGTACACCATTGCTTCGTTTGTTGTTGTAGGTATCTTGCTGCGAACACACAAATTCGTTACGTGTAGAGCGTGGGCTTTGTCATTTGCTAATGCTATTAATGCACAAGATCTTCTTAGCAAGTGTTATGACCCCTTCCTCTCCGTTTTCACATCTCTTACGGTTTGCCCATGCTTCTCCACACTTATTTGCATAATCAGTAGAGTTTTGTGTCAAGCGAAAACAAAGGTGTGTGCACAAAAGTATAAAACGCGGGTGAGAAACATATTCTCGCTTCTCGTCAGCTCAGACTACTGTGTAAATTCTTAATTAGCATAATTACCAATAAAAGGTAACAGGATCGCAAGAATGCTCTCAAGGAGAGTGAAACCTTTCTCACCTTCCGCCCTACGGGACACGTATTCATTATGCATCATCCAGATTGAGTAATAACGTGTGGGTGTTGCAATATTTGCTGGTAATTTAACAGGAAGCAGCATGTAGCGTAACTGCAGTACTTTGAATGTTTAAGAAGAACTACGCTACTTTCACAACTTTTATCGGAAATCAACAGATTTAATTATTTCCAGATAATTTCCGATTAAAATCAACGTGAAAATGGGAAAGGCTTGGCGGAGCATGTGCGTGTTTCTTGCAAGTCATATTAAATTAACTTTTGCTGGTATTAATTTTCCCTGGGACAAATAATTTTAGCTTTTTGAGCTCTCCGCCTTTTCCTCAAAAGAAGTAATAGAACCTGTTGTAGTAAACGTGATGATGATCATCGCGATAATGTTGAAAATGGGAAAACTAGTCGCTCACGAATGTGCTCATGCTGAAGTTCTAGAAGAGGAATAAATTTTCTCTTAAAGTTTGCCAACTTTGAGAAAAGTTGCCGACCCTTCTTTATGCTTGCCTCGTAGAACAAGCTTATGGACAAGGCAGGGACTCTATTTCGTGTTCTGTATAAGCCTTCGCGTCGTCTTTTCGACAACAATAATATCTCACTCTGTACACGATAGAAAATGGGTGACCTCTATTCTTTCTTAGGTTTTCAACTCTTGTTATGCATCACCTTTGCACGCTTCTTTTTTTTCCTCCTTCTCTTTCACCCCATCCAGTTCCCCTTGTCAGACTCGCACACACACAAACTACCTTGATCCGCAACGAGACCGTTAGCATCAACTATCACGCAAACCAAATGTAGTATTTCCTTCCACTCCCCAAGTAAGACCATCATCATGATGATGAATTCAATATACACGTGCATTCATTCTTACCGTTGTTCGCGGGTGTACTTAAGTTTGGCTTAGAAGAAACACACGGCCGTGCGAACTTGGAGGAGATACTGTACGTTGGTGAATAACGGGTATTTTATGGCGCTTCTTTGACACACTTAGAAGTACAAGGAGATGGCTAGAAGATAGATAGATGCGTAGATGGAGATAGAAAAGAGGAAAAATGGAAGTTTTTCATGCACACGCTTCAGGTAAGTAGGAACAAGATTTCTCAGTAGGAAAGAAACTGTCATTATGAGTTGAGTTGATGTAGAGTTGTTGACTGTTGAAAGGCGAATAGGAGTTAGAGTAATAGCTCCCTGGAGACCTACCCAGAAACAGGATGATTCCTGTGTATTTCAATACGTGCCTACAGTCTCCCATTCTTACAAATGGCAATCCACCTTTACTTTCATTGAGCAGAGTCTCTTGTTCACTTTTTTATAGCGCATACTACATGCCCTGGGATGGGGCTACGTAATACGCAAATAATAAATATATTATATGTTTGAGGTTTCCCGTGCCACTAACAACTTGCATACACGCTGAGATCCACATTTGCTGTAAAAGTTGTACTTTGTCGGTGGACGTAATGAATTAAAGTTCCAAAAGGGAATAATAATGGAAGACACAGTAACAATAGTAATATTAATAATAATAGTAATGAATTTAATGATATCAGAAAATAGAGTTGACTTGAAGCATGTTCAAGGCTACAGAGTACAGCAAAGGCAGCATGGGCACGAACCAGATTGCTTTGGTAACTGATAACCGTGCTCTGCTTCTACGTGCTATCTAAGCGTTTGTTCAAATGACGCCTACACGCATTATCAAAGGAGCACGGTAATGGCGCATATATTATGTCACAATGAAATTCAATATAATTAGAAAGGTAGGAAGAATGCACGTTTGCACAAGTAAATAAGTTTGTAGTCATGTAAAGAGAACTTCAAATGGTGGGAATGATAAGATCATTTTAAAAATTGTTGTCATGATGCCGCCATGTAGTACAAACAACGAAATTTCTCCTATGGAAGCCACAAACAAACTGTTTCCCATTTAGGAGAGCAGCATCTTTTACTGTTTATCTATTGCCAAATCTGCTGGAGCAACTTTTTTTTTGCAATTACAAACATTACTCAAGTACACTTGCAATCTCTGGTTCAAAAAATGCTTCTACAATGTTTCCACAAAATCGTTTGCCTGCACTCGAAACAAAGGTCACGTGTTTTGTTGATGTACTATGAATGGTCAAAGTGAGATGATGCTGGCTGGTGGAAGTAGCGCGTATTTGGTCTGGTTCAGAATCTAATAATGATGATTAATACCTCCAAGGGTAATTTCCACAATGGCATTTAAAGACTTTGCAGTGTCACAAGTTTGAAGTATATATGTCGTCTTATGCGAAACCAAATATGCTTTGCCCGTAAAATGTCTTGAATTGCTTGTTGTTGTTGGTGCAAAGAGCATTCCTTCCGGGCTTAATTTGTTTGCCCCTAAAAATCTACATCATTAAGAAAACTGAGGATTGCATATGGTTATCCTGTTTTTGTTTATGCTGACTTTTGGTTGGCAACTTTTAGTGAGGATCAAAGTACTCATACAGCTGTGTAATGCATACTGATGAAACTGAGGAGTATGTTTGTCTACGAGGGCGACTAAGACGAAAAGGAAGAAGAAAGTAAAAGCTGAGAGACACAGACGTACGATCCATCCTTAGTGTTTGTTGTAGGGTTTCACACGACAGTTGAGAAAAAGTGGGTAAATAAAAGCCCTTTTCTTCACTTCTCATTTGCTAGTTTGCTCATGCTACTTCCCTTTTATTCGTGCAAATAAAGCTCTTTCACAAGAAATAAATCTTTCCTGTTGAGAAATATACAGTGCATCTCAACCACTATACAAACTACTCTCCATTATATTGCCGGTATAGAGAAGCGCAACGATGAATCTACAACTACCCTTTTCTCGCCTACTACTCCTCCTGCAATTAAATAGTTGTTGTAAAAACGCAAACGGGAAAGTTGGGGAGGTTGAAAGGAGAAAAGGGAAAGCAGGGGAAAACAACTCAAGAGTACTTTGAAACCACTCTTACTCATTACCATTACGTTTCCTCCTCCATCACTCATTTTCTCTGGCATATATCATATAACAAATGTGTACGATCATTGTTCCATTTCCATGGCAAGCATGATATCAAAGGAAATGGAATCACTGTGTATGTTTCATATGATGCATGTACATTCAAAACACGTAAATCGAGTCAAATTCTTTGAATCTCTAACCCTAGCACAATCTCCTTGCTTTTTCCAAGCACATTTCGAGCTGGATTCTGTTTTTGAGAGAGTCACTTCAACTGACCGCATCGTCCTTTTTGCATCTTGGCATTCATGCTTCCGAGTTAGTTTGCAGGAGCATCATCATCACCACCACCACCACCACTCATCTCAATAAAAGTATGATGGTTCAAAGGAAGGATTTTTAACATCCCTAATAAAGTGCTTCTTCTTCTTCTTCAGATAGCTTACTTCCTAACCAAAAAGTAGGGAGCTATGTTGAAGAAACGTGCTCAGTTTTGCACTCCCTTACGCGCAAATAACGCGTATTTTTAGGGAACGTAATGTGATTTGGCAAAGACTCGACTCTAACCAATGCAAATAGAAAATAGGTACATTTGTGGTGAATGGATAGGATGATGCGTCGATACATTTGAAATACTTTGTGTTTAGATAAATACATTGAGAATAAAATGGAAAGCTGATATAGGAATACAACATAAATAAGAGTCGAGGACTTTTGTTGGATTGCATTATGATAGCTTTGGTGTATGCATCAGTGTATTTCCCTTCATCTGGATCAAAGTATCCATCATAATAACAACAGGCTTTCTCCTTTACTTGAATTCAGTTTCAGCTCCTTTTCTCGCTACTGCTCGCCAAAACTCATGTAGGCATATACGATTGAGAAAGTAGATAGCGATGAAAAAAGAATGGTTGTTATTGCTTTCTCCATTTTTTACCATTCTTCTATGCAACATGCAGGCTTGCAAGTAGCGTGAAAGTAGCTACTCATCTTCCACCTTATAAATATGAACTCATGAGGAGTTGGACGAGTAGTCCTTTCCTATTATTGTCATCGTTTCAATTGAGTAGCATATTATGATTATGTGTAATAAATAGAGGTTCGAAGCAACTCGGAACTGCTGTTTGTATTAGGAGCACACGAGAGGAAGAATGATTCGCTCGCATTAGTGCATATACGTTTATACAAGTTCCTTTGAAGTTTATCAAGACGGAAACGAATTTGAAAATTTCCGTTCCTACAACCAGTTCAATTTCAATTTATGAATTCATGTATGAAATACACATTCGCTACGGAGTAGCAGGAAACTTGACTTGTTAGTTCAACTAATATAATATGGCATTATTATATACAAAGTATTGACTACACGTCTTCCCTTTTTGCTGCTTCACTTCGTACCATTATTGCTACCAAGAAAACCCACTTTGCTTCAACTCGTGAAATAAGATTTTGTAATAATAATGTTAATTTCGACTGTCAAGTAAGACGAAATAAATATGCAGAGAAAATGAACAAAGTGAAAGCAGTGAGGAGAGAAGACTGTATAGAAGAGGTGTGTTTTCCCCATCGTTATATAATATTCACTCACGTCATAAATATAACACAAGCGGATGAAGCAAACTTTGGAGTACACTAATACGCTAGTTCGTTCTCCGAACTCTTGGTAATTATTTATGACGTGAAGGAGAAAACGGTTTCTTTATATGCTACATAAGCTGCTCTGGAAAAAAGTCAACTTTTAACAAACATCTATTTTGCATTACGACTAATAACAGTGCAGGCGAGCTTGTATTAAATGTTTCAAAGTACAACTCTAGCATAATATGCTATTTTTTTAGTAAGTTTTTCATCGAGTTAATAGTGTTATTGGTAAGAGCTAGCGAAAACTTATTCAAGATAGTTTAATAGCTGCAAACGATTTTAAACGATCGAAACAAATCTTTTGTTTTCTCTTTACAGGTATATTCTAGAAGATGAAAATCCTTGCAGGTGTATTGGCGTGTTTTTGAAGTCCTGCTGAACTCAATTTTTTTGGAGCGAGGGAATTTCACGTGGAGTGTGTGACGTTGCCAACCGGCAAAAAATTTATTGCTACTTTTGAAAAGACGAAGTTCCGATACGCACAATGAGTTGCCCATTCGCAAGGCCTCAGAGCAAGGAGGAAAATGGAAGCTCCTCCAAACGAGCTCCCTTTGTGAGGACCAATACTCTGGGACAAAGTACTTCCGAAGATCTCAATTTATCGACCTTAAGTGCAGCTATTGTCGCGTTGATTATCCCCCAGGTATGTGTACATTTAATCTCTTGAATAAACAAGTTTACTCTTTGTTTGCTTCCTGCTTTATGCATTTCATATTCCTGTTAATGTATGCCGCTTGCGAATTTCGGCCACTCATTCCACCAATAATATGCATATTGTGGCCAGAAACGTTGGAAAGTAAATAACATAAATTGCGCTAAACTATCGTCCCTGTGATAGAAGACGTAACTGGTCCCCGCAGACGGTATTTTATTCACGGCCTCCTGTGCTCTGTTTATTCATCCTCCTCATAATCATGTATGGACGCAACCGATAACTTTTGTTCGAGTTTGCTGTGGTGTATGTATGCTGATTAGGAAGGAAGTTTAAAACAAAGTGGAATGTTTGTTGGGCGATCAGCCTCAGTGCACTTAAATCCACATGACTAGATCACAAACAAATGATCACGGATCGTTTCTCAATTCCTTCCTCTTCTTTCTCCATTGTCTCGCTTTCCCTTGCCGAGAAGTATCGCGAGGGGTACAGCTCGTCGAATTTACGAACATTGATTGCTGTTGCCAACGAGATTAAAATCAAAACTTGCAGCACAACATGTAATCCATATGTAAATAGACAGCTACTAACAGTATTGAGAAAATGTGTGTATGTGAGGTACGTGACTGCGTCATCTATTAAATCATACACAGATAATTTATGGAAAATGAAGAAATCTCGTTTCAACTCTTTACTTGTGGTACTAGTCATTGTGGTGGTGCTTTAAGCGGTGGCTACCGCGGTCATGCATGACTACGCACAAAATTGATCCACGGAGCAACACGGATAGCGAGCCAATCTTCTGGTGCAAAATCGTCAGCAAAAGCTGATATGGTGTGTAACCAAGTGGAGCATCATTCTAGACACTGACAAACAGACACAATATTATATGCTTCTCCACAGCTACTTCCATTACTGCAGCTTCTCCCTTTCTGCTCTTCTTTACACGCTCCTCAACTCATATCACCCACTTTTTGCCATATTGCAAAGATTCCGTTACTTTCCTCACCAAACAAAGCTATAATCGTTTATGAAACAGTTTTGTTGTTTTAGTGGTTGACATTGCAGTGGTTGTTGGGTGGTGGCAACAGAAGCGCTACCATGAAAAGTATTCTCTTCCATTAATATCCGACCAGCAAACTGTCCGCATTCTTTAGCAACAACAAGAATACTAATGTGTACGGTGTGTATGGACATGAAGATACCTACATATTTAGTTGAGAGTTTTGCAGTCGTTTATTCGCGTATAATAAGTTTACTATGTTCGTTCTGCACTGGGCTGCAGTTTCTCCTGCTACTCTAAGTACAGGCATTTTGTGGTAGCAGGTGATGTAATAGGATTTCTCTATGCCATTTGAAGACAAAGTACCAAGCCAGAGATACAACTTTTCGCTTCATTCATAGGAGAAAGAGAATGAAACGGAAAGTTTAGGGATGTGGTCCCAAGTTGTACTAGGATCGCTTCACATCATTCTTCTTAAAGGGAAAAACGAAGGAAATATTCACTTGTGCAAATATTTATGCTCCTGTAATAGATAAGTAGTCATGCCGTATCAACATTGTATATATGCCTTTCAAGGATAGCATAACAGGACGAGTCGGTACGACGTGAACAACTGTACATGTAATTGTTATTACTCCAGCTTCTTTCTCTCCAACTATTTCTTCGATCGTTGTTTTACTTTCTACTTGAATTACTCTTTCAGGGATACGCTACTTTACTACTCTTGCAATTACTTGCGTACTTACGTACAATACTCTGCAGTTACACGTTGGGAATGATAACTTTTTACAATTTCAATTCATCGAGAGATAGAAAAGATCCACTATGAGCTCGGGCTCTACACAGCTACGAAAGAGAATACAAAAGAATTAAAAAAGTACAGGTGGAGTAAATGGAAAATTGTAAAAAAAGATGCTTGACAAGAAAGACTCGTAAGTGGGCACGTTGCTCTTTTCTCCTACAATCTCGCCTGGTTTGACTTTTATGAGTTTTGTGTCAGCAGAACGTGAGGCTCTCTTACTACTAAAGCACTCCTTATTGTTTCCGTATACAATGGGGAAAACTGGAAAGGAGAAAATATGCCAAGTGTACTTGTATCTCCACACCTGGCAGCAAATCTGCTACACCACTGATTTCTTTTCCGAATGGAAATCACTCGCTTCCAGAAATTCAGTTTCAAAACGATGCTCACCTCTACACCCGCCGCGATAATAAACTATTAAATTCTTCATAGCTTTCTTTCTCACTGCTACTATGTACGAGCATTCATATGCATGCTAGTATGTACAAGAGATTGTGATCTTCATAGACCCACGTTTCTCATATATTCTCCCACAAATACATATCTTAAGATAGTTATGTGGAAAATTAGGCACGCCAGCAAGTGCTATTATATCGCTTTACACGTTCTTATTTTTACTAGAAAATCAGCAAGATTTGTTACCTTTATGAATAGTTTAGATTAAGTTCTTCTTTTTGCTGACTTTGTGTGTATGCCATTAGTAGTTTCCCAGTTTTAAACCTCTCTCACCGCAGTGCCTATATCTTTGAGGTATATATTGCAACCCCATTCTCATCGCTCATGTCAATTTCTATATAGAGCAAAAAGCGGCGAAACAGAGGAAAACGAGAACAAAGAAGAACTGTTCACTTTAGTGATTTTAAATGCGAATATGACAGTATGGATAATATGTAGTGTCACGCTACCAGTGGTACTCACAAGTCATCATGGAGACTCATTCCCCTCCTATAACTACCGCTGTGTCGCTGCCAATACAAATACAGAGTACGCGGTGTTTCATTGAAACGCTGTCTGATGTCTGATCCACTAAGCATGCATAATATTTGGATTTTCTGCATGCTTGAATTCATTCACACAGCAGTTGGCAAGCATACTCATGTGACATTTTGTTAATTAAATTAAACAGAGCAGAGACATGAAAGTAGCGTATGTGGACTCTTACCTTGCTAAAAACGGCCTCGAGCTGTGAATTTGACAGCCCTGAATAACAAAAACACACGACGGCTTTCCATACACGCTAAGTAGGCACTATATAAATACATATGTGTATCATCAGAAAAAATTGAATTGACGAGAGTGAATGAATCATGCACAATGCTTCTTCTCTGAGAACAATTCTGTCATTAGCAAAAGTCTCTTGTCTGCATTCACACTAACCGATAAACTCATTCTTCTGTGTGTTCATTAAATATACTACAAGTTTTCAGCCACATGGCATCACTGGCAATAATACAATAATAATTCATGACTGATAATAATGTGTGAGCTTGTATCGCTTTGCCAATCTTTAAAACGCTGTAAAAACGGAAATGGCTGATAATAGCCTAGAGGGATGTCTCAAGTGAAAGCAAATTCAAGATTACAAATTTTAAACCAGCAAAGGTTAGGAGACATAGGAAGACTCATTGCAGCAATCGCATAATTCCCATGCGCGATGAGTGCGAGGACTGAGCGTCGCCTTTAAGATGAATAATAAAGCCATTATATAAATTACATTTTATGCGCAAAACTAGTGAATTGCACATAGTTATTGGGACGCAAAAATTAATGAACCACGTTATGGTTTCAAACAGCATAGAGAACGAGCATAACTCTTACATATTTGCTTAATCCATTCAAACCAATTTGATACTCAGAATATTATTATAAACGTACGCTATTGGATTACGGATCATGTGATCATAAAATGAAAGATAAATGCAACCATTCAACACCAAACAACTCGCCAAATCTTCAAAACTTTCACTTTTTGATGCTCAGTTAACATGAAAGTCACTTTCTCCAACTTGTCAAGAAAGTATTCGACGAAAGAGAGAGTGAGTTCAGTCTGATAGGGAAAGAACGGAAGGAAACATGCATGAAAATATTTATACGATCTATTTATAAGCATGAGCTACAACTTTAGTTTTTGAAACGAGAGATGATGAAAGCATTCATAAGTAAGCTAACTAGTGATGCATCAAAAAGACCTTACGGAGAAGGATTCTTTCTACGTTTGTTTTACTATCTGGCAGAAAACTATCGTACGACGGTGATATGATCTAGTTTTTCTTACTGGTTTACTGAACCGAAGAATAGGAAAAACAAAAGAGCGGAAGGATTCCCACAGCGATTTGAAAGTTTTTCCTCTCCCTTCAAGTTTCTACTATAGCGTTTGACTATCGTTTAGCTAAGACAATAAAACAAAAAGGAAACCGTATAGGTTGAATTTAAGCGTGCACACATCAACGGCAGCCTATTTTCTTGTTGACAACTTCAAAAGTAAGCAGATTTCTGGCAGATGATCTGTCTCTTCCACTCCAAGAAATCAGGAACGCATTGCACATTGTTTAGCTGTAACACTTACGACTTCCTCATTTTAAAGGGACAAGTGTGTAACTTCATAACTGTTATTTGTAACCTGAGAGCCATATTAATATTGGAAGCTGAAAATCCTTTTGTGTGACTGGAAAGACAAACTTTGAATCCATATTTTGCTTCCAGTTATCATGCTACTTCATTATACCTATACATCGTCAGCACTACCAGTACTGATCATCATGTTTCAGTATTGAGTAACGCTTGCAACTAAGATTCGTGTGACTATTACGTTCCCCATTAACTAGCAAACTTATTCGTCCAGAATTTACGCAATGCTTCAAACTTAAAACTGACGATATCATGATGACATTAGTCATAAAGATTTCCTCATATTTCAGATGGGTATGTTGGGATAATAATACAGAAATGAAAAGTGTTTCATCGGTGAAAAAACACATTCATTCATTTAAAAATTTTTTTTTGAATGAGTTTGAAGACCAGAGACCACTGGAAATCGAAACGATCGAAATCGTATCCAATAAGTGGACATGAATGATATTGAGAAGGAAGCTCAAATTTGTAGTCAAACTTTGACTCGTGCAATTCAAAAAGTTCGTGTGCACGGGTGCGTATTCTGCGGTAAAAGTAGTTACCTATTCTCAGTGAGTTCCTCATTCAATGCATCGATGCATCACTGCTTTTCTCATTCTATTTCACCGTTTTTGCTACAGTAAATTGTAGTACTTTGCGTAAAGAAGCAAATCGAAGCAAATTATTGTTTCTGTGAAAATGTATGTACTTGGAATGCTCCAAATATCATGGTCTTTATCAATGGAAAAGATCAGTTGGACTACTGCCATACGTCCGTGAATGCATACTTCTCCAGCAGTGATGCCTCACTTTTACTCTATTCAATCCGTGGCTATAATTATGGCAAACTGGGTGAAAAGATTTGTTGGGACAACCGATACTAAATCTTTTCTTACTTTTTGTCACAATAAAACTATTCGGAATCTTGCCAAAAAGGACATACAGCATAAAAGATTAAAAACCATATGAATTGTATTCATTAATAACGGGAGTATGTTCCGCGAGACATTTATCTTGAAAAACATTTTGTACGAACGTATTTAGGAGAGACACATTTTTCTTTGACTAAGTACATCTTGTTGTTTTATGACACAATTTAACATTTCATTTAGAACCACTCAACAGTGAATGAGCTAGTTGTCCACGTTTTAGAAAATGTAGAGATCAGAAAACGCCAACTATTTATATTACACATTTATAATTATAAATGAAGCTGAAGAATTTCGCTTGGAGAAGTTTGCCTACATATCATTATGGAGACATTCCAGTAATCCTGGAAAAGACGCATCAGGCACAATCTCGCAATCAGCTTAAGCTGTTAACACCCAGGAATTGAATCATGACTTAAAACTAGCACTGCTACATAAAGACTCAGGGTGATTGACAAGACAACTGACGATCTTTATGTGAAAACAAGCCTTCAAGACGAATATGAGTAACTTGGTAGTGGTGAAGCGATCAAGTTAAGCATGGAATCAAGATTATATACCTGCTGCTAAAAAAGTACAAGTCGGGATAAACTCGTTCCATTACGATGTAGATATCTATATACAATCATACATATTTTATTACTTCGTAACACAACGGTGTATGTATGCATCTACATTTCTTTCGTCTTTTTTGTTTACCACGATCTTTTGCTCTTGACTGATGATATATGAGGAATTGGAGAAACTTGGCAGGTTGAAAAGCGAGCAGTAGAAAACATTGGGAAAAAGTTCTATTTTTACTTGCTCCCTTACACACAAATACACATTATTTCAGCATTATCGATATCATTATATGTGGTAGCGTTAGAAGATGGAGAAAGCATCTCGTAAAGCAACGAATGTAGAAGAATCACCTTGCCGCTCTCATAATACCTCATCGTTGGTCTCTGCCCTCGCCAACATCACCACACACACACCACCAACAACACTCACACAAAAAATACCATGCCGTTGAGTGCACAAAGCATTCATCACACGACCGGCGAAGAAAAGAATGATGATGATGATGTTTTGCTGTGCATGATATGATCCAGGTATTCTTTCCTTCCGCTTTTATTCTTTCATAAATGCACGAGCTGTGTACATAGACCACACATCACATCGCACAGGTTATGGTACTTCCTTCAATATGTATATACTTTCTATAACGTTACTGCAACGCTCCTCTCCTGCTCCTGTCAGTCAGTTGTGAGTGGAGTTGAGTATAACTTTTTCCTACAAGTCTACTTGGGATATAAATTATTCTTCCCAAGTATTCCAAAGTTTTTGGTCATTCCTCCAACACCATCATCATCGTGATCTTCATGGAAAATTTTTGGTCTTTCGCTGTACACTTTATGTGCATATTATTTTTGCCCTTTTCTTTCTAACAGTATTTCTAGACGTCAGAAAATGTGCCCTTTCTAGTTTGTCTTTATGACGGAAATGTTTTTCCAATGGCATTTTAGGTCCATTTACTTTGTACTGCACTTATAATGGTGCATTACAACAATCAGAAAACAAGATTGACTGGTATCTTGCAATGGGCTTCTCTATCAAAGTTTGCATGTTATAGTACACAGTGCACTAGCAAGTTGGCACTTTCAGTATGTAGTGAAACATGCACATATTATTGACTGCGAATTTTCTCCTAAAGATGTTCTACTTTAAAGTGTCCAAAAATATGTAGAAAATTATGTTTTACTGTCCACGTAGAATTTCGGGATGAGACATGTGACATTTAGCTGTTTTAGTAACTGTTCCAGCCCAAAATATTAGCATAATACGAAATCAGATGCCCATTTACTTCCTTGATCAACATTATCGTCAGAGTAAGTATGAGCATTAACAAGGGAGGAGAGAGGAGCATAGTATTTTGCCAACAAAACTATTTAACAGAAGAGTTCCTTTTCCCCACTTTATTACACTCTGACAGAATACAAAGTTTGGGACCAAGGACGAAAGAGTTTTCTCTCCTACGCCCGACCTGTACCCATGTTGCAGAAAGAGGAAATAGACACATCAAATTGTTTAACTTTATGCACGTTCACGCGTATACATTCTGTCTATCAAATAAATTTCGAAGGCATGTAAACGAAGGACATGGTAATCGAAGTTTAACTTACAGTCTTGTTAAATCGTGATGATGTTATAAACATAATAATATTGAAGTTCCTGTGAATTCCATATCTGTATGATACGTCGAGACACAAATGACTGTTTTGGTAACAACGAGGCAGTTTTCTAAGCCAACAATAGGGAGAAGAGTTTAGAGGAAGAAATTCATTCAGAGAAGATAAAGAAGCGTATTATGAAAGCGTATGCTGGATGTGGATCGGTAGGATGATGAAACAACATGGGAAAGTTTTCGTCAAGATGACTACATTTAACAAACTTTTTCTCATCTTCCTGCCACCACTGTCATCATCGTCATTGTCATCAAAAAGACTGCTCATGTAGGTAACCAAATGGAGCAATACAAGGAAATGACTGTGGAAGTGGCATAAGCAGTTGGGAAGTTGGGATAGCGACAATAGAGAGACGCAGCATAAAAAATATATCTCTACTACTAGCTAATAAGATTGAATGCTCCGAGGCCTGCTCAAATGAAATTTGTAGATGTTAGCATTACAGTCTTTGTACTTTCCGCTACAAAAATTGCGAGGAGGAAGATAGCAATCTCTAAACTATCTACAAACTTTCAAACTTGTCTGTCAGTCCTCTGTTTCATATTTTCGCAGTGGACAAACTACGCTTGATACGTTTACGTTCATATTTGATGGATTGGAACTTGATTTGAGTAGACTTGCTATTCAAAATATAAACTGACAAGATGTGGATTATTTTTTGATAGGAATTGCGACGATAGTCACAGAAAAGCGCGATCCAAATAATAGTTTAAGAAATTTACAATTATAATCGTCCAGGACTAAAAAGTAAGGTAGTATAATGTATAATGACTACAATGATGCAGGTAATTGATACAAATTAAATAAGCTTCAAGACATTTGCTGCTTTGCCCACTAAAATTCAGAATGTTCTCGTTTCTTCGAGTTGTTTCCTCTTTTTCTGAAGAAGTTTCAAAGTACTCAGAATCGCATTATATGTTTCCCCCTTCCTCAAGTGCATTTTGTGTTCCTATTATGTAACGAGCAGTTATTCTGGAAAATTTTATAGTCACATTGTCAATCAAAACCCTTTGATAGTTAGAACAAAAAACTCAAACGCATTGATTCTCTTCTGCTTATTAAAACATTGAAAAACATTTAAGTTGTGTGCAAACTCACAATCAGTAAATAAAAATATTGTTTTCTAAACGTGTTTTGGAAATAAACTTGGCCATTTATCTCATCTACAATCGCACGGAAGTTGGATGGCGCTAGAAAACATCAGTGTCCACAGGCAATTAGGAGGAATATCGAAGTCTATAGCACTTCCAGGATGTAAAACTTCCTGTCAATTCAGTTCTTTCTCTGTGTTCTCTGGCAGTGGTAATGGTTGCATTATAGCTGCGGGAGAGGATGCCGCCAGAAGGTATTCGAGGAAGGTGGAAGCAAGTGAGCTGTGTGTGAGCCAAGTATTTTTATGATTTTTCCTGCGACAGTGCCACTCCATTATGCCAACTTCACAACTGTAAATGACACCCTCTGCTTTTTGTGTGCTGTTGTCTGAGGACCACTTTTTGTTTTGAAGCGGACATTTGCATTTGCTTTGAAAAAAGATTGAAAGCACTTATCTTTCTCCTTGTCGCTCTGTGAAGGATACACAACATTTCCTATGAGATTATGCTGGCCTGAAAAGTGGTAAACGTCCGAATAAATGTGTAATGTTGCTGACAACGAGTTTGTGTTATGACGAAAACTCTGGGAAAAAATCATAGAATCACCACTGCCGTCTGTCGTTGATGTATTAACAGCTGGAAAAACGGCAATGTAATGCATAATAAAACTCCATCATCATTCGTTCTAGACGGTTGCTCGTGTGTAAAGAAATGCCTACGTTTTTCTTCTTCACGATATAATATTTCATCAGGCTGAACTTTGAGCCGAACGTAATTCAAGCTCACATGACAATGGTGATGGTAGTAAGATTGCAAAAAAAAAGATTCTGACTGAAGGTTTTAGAATAAATTACTTGCCAGAGATCTGAACAGAGCTCTTCTGTTTCCTCGACTTTTTTAGTCGCATCGACTAATGAAGGAAAGGTCTTACGTCCTACTTTGTACACGAAATCATTTCACAGCTTATCAGGGATGCTCATTCCTAATGGAGAAAAAAGGGTCCCACGATGAAGAATGATTGTTGGGGGATCAGAGGATAAGAAACAGAACAGGAGTTTCCTTGTTACTCGGCTGCTATCCCATTTTCCATTATGACAACCAACATATTATGTTTACCCAGACGGGTGAAAGAAAACAAAGGCTTTTCCCCGACACGATGTTTTTCAAGGAAGCGATTTCCTCGGTAATTTAATTAAATTTGACTTGACTTTCTTTAATAATTGAATAGAAATGTCAGCATAACAATGTACAATACATCATGCATGTCTTCTGGAAAAAATAATAATAATGTGCAACGAGGTGATACTCATGGAAATAAGCTAACACCTACATAACAGCTTAACCTCACACTTTCTCCTCTTGTTACTTTATAGAAGGTTGCACAGGGCTTAAAAATGTTGTTTTCCCTTTTTTCGCTCGATATAAAAACGGGAGCAGATTTACAGAAGATTAGTTTGGGAGGCTGGGACGAGAAAGGGCGGCTGGCATAAATATAAATATATCAGAACAGACAGCAGCTATAAAAAGACAATGATTGTTTGTAGTGTTCTACGACTCTTTACTGCCGCTCCTATTCCTACGACAGAATCATTTTTCATGAAAGTACTTTCAACATGTGTGACAAAATGAGCCGTCAAAACTTTATATCTAATACAATCCAGCCATTTCCCTGTACAATAATTTTTGATGGAAAAAATCACACGTACTCTTCCATACATGCTTTAGCTAGTTTGACAGCGGTATAAAGCTTATTATTATGGATCCTGTTTTTTTGGGTAGTGAAATGATGAAGGGAGAACGCTTCTTTATTAAGGAGCAAAGCGGCTTTTGGCCCATGCGTACGATATGTTTTTACAATTTATAAAAATGCGTCTACCAGACAACCACAGCAACAGACTCACGATAGTTTAATGCCAATGTTAATAGTTGCCCTTGGAAAGTCACCCGTCGTCAGTGACAAAACAACTGCACTATTCACATTACTAGAGACAGAGAAAATATGATTTTGCATGTTTCTCATACTTCAACCAAACACTCCAAGCTTTGGGATGTATCCGAATCATGTCTAGACAAGTCATTTGAGACCATGATAAAGTTGCATATTTTGCATATTTTGGGTACAGCTGCATATTGCATATGCAAGCGCATATTTTTGAATTTTTTGGAAAAAACAACCAAAAATGAGTATTTTCAAGGAATTTTTGATTTTTTCATGTAAAAATTGTTGGTTTTTAGAAACTTTTTGAAACGCTTGTACCTATTGAGTCAATTTAATTAACAATTTATGTTTTAAATTGTTTAAAATTGTGTATTTTGACCCAACAGTGAGGAGTAGTACAGTTTAGCACATCAAGTAGTTCCTTTCAACAATTCATTACAGCTTCCACTTATCATAAATTCAAATGAAGAATCAAAGATAACTACTGTCTTGATCTAAACAAGATTGCAGAAAAAAAACTTTCGTTTGTTTCAAAAATTGCAATTTTTAATGCGAAGTATCGTAATTGTAAGATATCCTTGATAGTCAAGCTCATACCGTGTAAATTAACATATAAAGGTTCTGTACGAGTGTACGTACGAGGCTTAAGGAAAATATTTCGATGAATATTGTACATTTTCTGACTAAACAACAACACAAAAACTTCCCGCTTTCATTTTTAGTTGCCTTTAAGGTTTTAAATATCCAAATTTGTTGAGAAAATTTGGTTTAAGGCTTATTTTGAGAGCATATTTTAGGGCTTATTTTTGCAATATTTTGGGCATATATATGCGCATATTTTACTAACTTTTTAGGCATATTTTCTCTGTCTCTACACATTACATACACTACTACGACGTACATTTTTGTTGATGTTTGAACGAGGATACTAAAGACTAGTTTGGAATGAGAGAAGCATGCTCTTGCTCCATTATACCGGCCAAAATCTTGTAAAGGAGAGAGCAAAAATTATGGGTTTTGGTTTTATATGTTCAACTTTTAAAGCATTTGATTTCATGTCATATCAAAATAATAATCCTGTGTATCACACACACTCACACATTTTTGGTTGCATTTCACTACTGAATGCTAGCCAGTCCAGAAGTAGATTTATCTTCACTTCTTCACATTTATCTTGTGAGTTATTATGGCAATAAAACAGTATCTGCCGTTTATAATTTTTCATCTGTTGTAACATTCATTTCTCGTTTTAGACGCAAATACTTGTTCTCAGCAAAACAGGCCTTGGCGCTATTCGTTTATAATGAAGCAAACTCAGACATCCTTGTCATGTACATTTCGATGGTAGTACCGACATCTCCCTTCCTCCTCTTTTTTGCGACGTCATAAATGAATAGCATATTTCCAAACATGTGTATTCAACTGTATTTGAAAACCGACAAGAGTTGCTGCTTGTTGTACCTACAAGCCAGCCAACTACACATTTCAATCTAGCCTACTCAAAACCAACTCCAGAAACCATTGACGCAGAAGAAAACGTTTAATGGCAGAAAACATTTTTAAGCAAACTCTTGTCCTAATTGCGAACCAGCGAAACAAGTTACCTTAATCATCCAATTTCATCAAAAACTGCTCGTTGGGAAAAGGGTTTGTGTAGAAAGATCCAAAGAGTGTGGAGGGATAACAAAGCCACCAGCACTTATAAATACTAAAACTTTGCCGATCATAAATGTTTACAAATACGTTGAAGGGGTGGGCAAGAGAGGCAAAGGATGTAAGAAAATTACATTTACTGAAGGAGAATTCCTCCTGCAAATTGCTCGCGAGATAGAAGAAAAGAAACCAGACAGAGAGAAATCCCGTTTCTCGTAGTGTAACATTCAAGTGAAATTGAAGAAGAATACAATGTGTCTGCCTTGTAGAAAAGCATTAGAAATTTTAAGAGGTCAAAATTAAAGAACACTAGGACTACCACATTATTTCTTAACAAGCAACGAGAGCTCCCTCAACAACTTCTTTCATTGATACAGCAGCAACCTTATTATTATGTCTGCAGCTTGTGTGTACTTTCACCTGAAGGGAAACACTCTGTTATGTACGCTTATTACTTGTTAGTCACCGGCCAATTGAATTCAAAGAGAGCGAGTTCATCTTAATAAGCCATGTTTTCCCCCTTTCCCTGTTGTGCTCCTTCTCAAATTCACACTTCACTAGACAGAACCCTATTAATTGTACGTTGTATCACTTCATTCTTTACAAATGCTTATTTCAAAATATTTGCCTATTGCTGTACTATTATTACTACAAGGGAATTCCACTTCATAAAACAAATCGTATTGGTCAAGATATGAATTTTGCTAAATAGCGGCGATGTGTAAAGGTGTCTACATTCAAAACTGATATCTAGCTTCTTCTCAAATTGTAGCGATTTCAATTGGATAAGTTTTGTCACGTAAGAAAGGCTGAGTTCTTTGATGCCTTTCAAATTCTCATTTTAGTAAAATGATAAAAATCAGTTAGATCGTCAGTGATGACAAAGTCAAGTAAAACTTAACTTAAAATGATTACATCTTGATCATCGCAAAGTATGTTTTATGATGATCCCGTCTGTGCACTCTGTTGACTTCCGTAGTTAAAGAGCAGATGGGCAAGTTGCAGTCCTGGGATAAAAGTAGATGAACTAATGAGGAAATTAAGACCTGTGATTGGGGCTGTTGCAAATTTTTGTGTTTACTTTTGTGTATTACGTTTTGTGTAGTCTGAAAGGTCTGTCGACGGACTTTCACCCAGTCTGGTACATAATCGAAGCTTTCTTTGTTCTCTGATTGGAAATATACGTGCGTGAATGCCTACGTTATCAAATGATCCAGATATCCGCATTGTATAGCTTCGAACTGCACATGATTAATGGCTTTAATTGGTGGTTAAACAAAAAGGTTCCTAAACAATTCAAAATGTTCATAATTCCACTGTCTTGTGTAGACTGTCATTTCGTTATTTTCGTTTAAATCTTAGTTTGGGCAAGCATATTTATTACAGAGAAAAAACGACGGGCACGACCTGCATGCATAAGTAACAGTTTGTGGCAAATAGGAATAAAAACAATGGGCATGGGAAAGCCAAAAAGTGTGAAGAAGAGAAAGCGAGTGACAAAATCTTACTCACGTGGAAATTTAAATCAATGCTGATTAAGTTCCTATAAGGCAAAGACCATTAGTAGTCCCTGTCCTGATAGCATTGAGATTGCAGATGAAAGCAATTGATTACGAGAGTTTAAAGGCACTAGAATATGCATGCTACACTATGCGGTCCTGCAAATTTCTCATGAATTCAAGAGTGGATGTAGACTACTTTCATTCATCAAATATATCTGTCGTGTCAGTAGTCAGGCCTTCAAAAGATTACTTCATCTCATCGACGTAATCCACGTTCATAATTTTATTCGGAGAAAAAATCCACAGGATCTCATATTATACGTTTGTTGATTAAGTAACCCTGTCACGAACTAAGCTTCAACCCATGGGGAATGTCAATGAATGTAGGCAAGACATGGTGAAGCGGCCAGACATCCGGTATGAAACTAAAAGCAGTGTCGTCGTCGTATGTATTTATAACATATTATGGAAATAAATATGTTGTAGTTTGCGACTTATATAAGTAATATGTGTCTTTCAAATTGATTAAATTCCAAATGTGTACGTTCATCAATCTAACGGAAAATCGTTTTTCCTTTCGGTTGATCAGCATTTTAAAAACCACCTGACTTTCGATCAGAGGAGAAAGTAGAAAACAAGAAGCCTTAAGAATAAACTTTGCTCGCCAAGTTTTCCGGTCGAATCCCAAATCATTGGAGCAAAGATGCTTATTTAATTTTTAAAGCTAAACATCATATGCAGGCGAGGCATCAAATGGATCTACTAGTCGAAACTTTGGGGAACCTTTATTAGCCCTGGAATAAATCCCATTATCAATTTGGTTTCATCAAAGTGGGCTATGTGGGGCTTTCTAAATCAAGTTGAGCCGCATAACGTGTCTTGAAGGGATGAAGAAAGGAACAGTCGAATCATGATCATATGCGTATTATAAACTCGTACGATTTCATAGGGTTGGAGTTCTGGCACGACATTAATATTTCAACTGGACGTCCAACATTCAACACTCACCAGAGAATGGGACTTGTAAAAACCACAAACAGACAAGAAGGCCAAAGGCTATTTTCAAGAGAGAAAAGGAAAATAGCTTGGTAAAGCATTCGTTGAACAGGAACTAAGGCTCAAATATTCGCTCAAAATTCAGATCACATCCTGTGAAATTTGGCACGTAGAAGCAATACAGCTACCGCCTCTGTTACTTTCACTGCAAACAACTGCTCCGAAGCCGAGGGACTTCACCGAGGGGTTTGACAATACATATAATTGGGGAAATACCGCCAGAGAATCATCATTATCACTAACGCAATAACGGTCACAGAATGATGAGCTGGTTTATTTGCGCGTAATGTAAGATTTTCTGGAGAAAAGGATCCCAAAAATTTACCAGGTGTTTGATGCGTAAACATCATAGGGGAAAAGGTCTAGTAATGTGGGCATATTCTCTGGGAGTTGGGAGTAATGAGTTGACCGGTAAAATCAGCAGTCCAACGGCCATGAAGGAAAATGAAAGGGATGTGTCCAGAAAGAATAATGCACTTCAACAAACTTGCGGATAGGACCACAGGGAATGGTAAATGATCAAAGCACGGTTTATGCTCATTTATTATCTTCAGTGTGCAGTGCTACAATGATGATGATGATGATGTCTAAGAATCTTTTCTGTTTCTTCCTTCCGTCGCTTTTCTTATCATACGGCCCTCTCTACGGTACTCCATTCTTCCGTGAATTCTTTGTCATTTTTTTAAACGCTGGGAATCGTTAAGCTCACTAGACCATATTCATGCTCATTAGATTTTACCTTTTCTCCTATTTTGCTGATAATGCTTGTAAGGAATTGTAGCCAGAGTGTAATTACTTCAATAGTTCGTGCGTTTTGTTATGATTTAGGGAATAACACTCTTGAGCCTTTTCACCTTGCTTTCACAATGTCTCAGTCGTAAAACTAACTTATATTATGAGCATAAACGAGCAAGTTGGTGATTGTAAGTCTGGATCGAGTGGTGTTGACTCTACTAAATGATTTGTTTATAAGGACAATGCTCAGAAAATAGTTGGCACTCACAATGTTACGAATTAATAACTATGAAATTGCAAACTTTCTAATTTCACGGCTCCTATGACTAATACAAATTGGTAAACTTGTAGGGGAAGAGTTTCCCTTAATTGCTTTCATAATTCCCATTTGTGGTCAATGTTCATATGGGGAAAGGAAAGTAGCATGGAAAGCTCATTCTCTACCCAACTTTTATTGGGTATGGATTATTACCAGAAGTGTCAAAGTTTTGCGCGTACATGTGCAAAACTTGAATGAAACAAACATGTGTATCATATAACGTCTATTGTGATTAGTTTCTCAAGAGAGAAATTTGATAGACATTTGAGCCAGAAAACTATTAGTGATATTGGTACTTGTGTGACCAATTTTAATGTTTCTTGGGCTTGATCGTGATGATGACTATACAACCACCGAAAACTAAAAAGGGTGTAAATCCTAAAACGTTTGAAGTAGCAGCTTGCGTTACATCATGTTTCCCTTTAATACAAATAATATGCTTCTGATTCTAAGTGTTTTGTTCAATGAGTAACAACAACACAAAGAATTACTTGTATCATGTAGTGACCTGCATCATGCAGACTATGTATTAACGCATTTGCTATAATGGAGACTAGGTGCATTTTCCTATAAGTCTGCTTAAATTTTGTGTTTTTCCTTGTAGCTCACCGTGCTCGTTTTCTTAGGTCAACACTTACGTTGTGTTTTTTTCTTCTTTTTATAGGATCATTTGATCGAGGAATCTCTGAATCACATGACCAATGAAGACCTCTTTGGAGAAACTGCTGGCGTACTTATGTAAGTTGAAACATTGCAGAAAAGCATAATTCATATGTAACTAAATCCACGTTGGTGAAAAGCAGGAGAAATGTCTGTCTAGTAGCCAACAAGTATGGGACTCATGGAAGTCCCTACTGACTTATAAAACATTTACAAAATCTAAAATAATATTCAAACTCGGACAGCAATTGTACGTCCAATATGTTGGACATGGACAAGTTCTTTTTTACGTGACTCCTGATATGTTCTGTTTGATGCTTGGATTTTTATTTTTGATATAAATATATGAAATTCAGTAAGAATATTGATGGATTCGATACTGTTGACCAGTAGGGACAACACAAGAAGTAACCTAGTAAATTCAATAACATCATTCTGATGGATTTGTTCTTCTTGAGCTAAACAGCACGTTCAACGTTCAATTTGAATAAAATGAAGAAATATTATAATAATACGGGAAATGTGTTTACGTGTTGAGCACATCTATATGTTTTATTTGAAAAAATGTTTGAAAGACGTACCCAAAAATCGTGAAGATAACGGGCAAAAAAATATTCAATATTGTGATAAATGTCGAAACCATTGTGTATCCTCCGTTTTCGCTGAGCCACATGCAGTATATGAATTATTATTATATTGATAAAAACGAACGCACGTTGAGCATATTTTTACTCCTTATTCAACGACAAGCAATCCTGCTTTCTTTTTAGATATGTCAACTTGTCACCGTTGCGTTGAGTTGGATTGAATCGATAGCCGATATGTACCAAAAAATATGAGCACATGTAGGAAACGAAATCTTTGTCCCTTTCAATTGAAGCGAAATTCTGTACCAGCCAACCAGCAAAGCTAACTCAGACACACTTACGTGTATCATGTGTATAGGAACAAGTTTATTCCATCAAGGACGGTTTGAGTTGTTTTTTATTGCCTGTATCGTCTCGATCCCGATTCCTGGAACTATACTTCCACAATTCTTTTCAGTAGTATTATTGGATCCTCTGAATAAATGTGTGTATGCAAAAAAGCGTTTTTGACATGAGCAATTTTTTATTGATGCTCTTGAAGTTGTGGTACTATGCTGCGGGTTACTAGAAACTGGAATTCTTTCTTTTGGTTGCAGAGCATTTGTAAAACGATATAAAGAGTAGAGAATCGAAATAATTTCTTATCTACAGATTATTATGGTCTTTTAATACCACTCTTTTGGAAGAGATAGGTATCAATGCCGTGTCAGATCAAAAGGTAAAAAATAAATTGTCTCTTTTGTCATTTTTTTTGCAAGGGCACGAGTGCAGGAGATGAACCGACCATGGTTGTCATCAACAAGTCCAGAGAATCCTGAGGGACATAATAGCTGTCTCCATACCAAACTTTTCGATAACCTTGCAACGATTCTTAAAAATGAATTAAAGGGTAAGTTGTCGATGCTTTCTTATATATACTTATACACAAATGCATATAGTCAGTGAAATGTCGTTATCTTGCGTAAATGTATGTTTGTTCGTTAATGTGTTGTATGAGCATCAAAGTGCTTGCAAAACCTCATGTTAAAACTTTTGAGTATTTTGAATCTATAATGTAGCCAATTCTCATGTACGCTGGTACTTTCTTTTTTAAAAATACGTGTGTGTTCTGTAAAAATTCATGGGCACAAGTAAGAAACTCTACGAACAGGGCTTTTAAAATACAAGGGTGTTGAAAAATGTGTTCATTCTGAATGCCTACTTTGCATGCAGTTGTTGAAGTAAATTTTGCAAGATTCATTCAACGTGAGAGAAAACATCAAACTGTCGACTACTTTGTTGCACTATTTCATATAGGTAAATATAATGTCGTGCCACCATGAAAAGTGTAGTGTGCATATTATCAGAGAGCGAAAGAAACATTGTTTATGTCACCCAACAAGTATCCATGGCCTTTTACAGAGTTATCTGTTATAGTTTATATGGTGAAAACGCTGTTTGTAGTTTCTATTGAATGGGAGCGTTACAGTGATACTGGGTGGTACACACAGACTTCCTCCTTCTTTCTCGATGAAGACATGCACATACATTATGGTTGAATGCATTACAATGGCATGGTGTAGAAAACCCCATAAATCCTTCTTCAACAACAAAGTGTAATGTCTACTTTTTGTCACCTTACTTTTACCAGGAGACATTACATATATGAAAAGTACACAGGATCCCGACCCCTTACACACACAATCACTTTTCTCTCTTGAAAAGAAAGAAAATTGGAGTGTATATAGGATGTGATGTTCGTGTATACGACCGTAGTTTTCCAAGATTTCTGGAAGGGGAAAAAGTTGGGCTAATACTTTCTCGAAAAATGTTCCACTTTTTCCCTATGAAGAAGGGCAGGATTTATATCGTATTAGATTGCTGTTGAATTCATATAATATATTAAAGCCATATTTTTCGACAGGGAAAAGAAAAGTTGCCTACTGTTTGTGCGAGCGGAAATCGAAGCATACGAAAAAGAGTATGCATATATTATACATGCATCAGACGAATGTATATTAAGAGATTTTGTTGCCAAAACAGACTCACTCACACCTTATGGGATATAAGTATATTTAGGTGGGATGATGAATCAGCAAACATCCCCTGATGCTAAGAAAATTTGAGTGACATTTACCACGGGAACGAAAGCTAGGCAGAGGGAGGTGAACAAGGAGGAGATAAATGGATCCACACAAAAGCATCGTGCAAATGCAAACACGTTTTGTTGTTCGTGTGGAGGTTCATCCAGTTCTCTATGTACAGTAATTTTCCGACTTGGTTAGGTTGTTCCTCCAGGTGAAACAAACTTTCTCATGTCGGCTAAAATATTTATGAACTATTTAGGAGGGCAACAACGGCAGGTAAATCGGTGGGACTGGAAGGCTCACAGATGTACCGTACAAGTGTATGGAAAGCACTCACGAGAGAGAAAAGAGAAAAGAAAGTGGTCGAGGATAAAAGTGAACCCGTATGCAGATTGTGTCAGGATGTGTGTGTAACATTTTCACGTTTATTGCATACAAGACGTAATGCTCTCCTTTGTCACAGAAAAGGCTCAAAAGCGTTTGCACTCACGATTCACAAATTGTATTTATATGCAAAATAGTTTTAAGAAGGAACAGGATGTACAGTAAGTCGTTATATACGTTAGGATAGTTGATAGAAGCAGAAATAATTGCATGAGGGGTGCAGGTATTATTCCTAAAATACCCATACGAAAATACTAGGGTCAGAAGTATGGTCGAAATTCCATAAAGTATCCAGGAAATACTGAGTTCCGTTAATGACAGTTGGTAATCGCTAAGCAAATTAAGTAAAGAAAAAATTTATGGCTCAATGAATGATAACCCCGTCCCGTCACCGTAATCTAGTTTAGTTTTTTCGCATTTGTTCCACACTCGGAAAATGAGTTCTTCCTCAAACACTTTTTTTTCTTCGGGCCAATGCGAGCGTTTTAATTTATAGACAAACAAATTCCGTATATCCTTTCATATATTAAAATATGCATAGCTAACATGTTGTGTTGGTTTTGAACAATACCGAAAGCGCTTTCTCTTTGATCTTTGCATCTTAAAAGGAACTCTTCACACGAACACAATAACAATAGTCTGGCTTATTTGGTTGATGTGGCATGGAAAAGAAAATAATGTCCCATTATACATTCTTTTTCAGAAATGCAAGTTTCAGTTTTGTGTTCTTTTATAAAGCCATACTATTGCAAGGAAGAAAAGGAAAGGAGATTAGATTACAATTCATTACAATTTGCTACATGAACCTCATAATATCGTCTCGTCTAAATAAACGCAATGGCAATGACTTTCCAATAAAAATCTGTATACAAGTTTTCAAAACATTCTCAGCATATTGTAACAATTGATAACAGCAATTTTAGTAAACGATTACTCTAACATCTCTTTTTTTCGAGGAGAAGTTGTTATGTAATGAATCAGTCATTTATCACTCTGGAACGTCTCTCCCATATTTTAAATGTATTATAGGTATATACATAG
Source organism: Willowsia nigromaculata (assembly GCA_034700605.1). Taxonomy (NCBI): domain Eukaryota; kingdom Metazoa; phylum Arthropoda; class Collembola; order Entomobryomorpha; family Entomobryidae; genus Willowsia; species Willowsia nigromaculata. Next base: position 42,867 of record JAQIXX010000687.1, read on the forward strand.
TATTACACAAAACTGCTACATTTATAATATTGGGACTCTAGTAGGTAGTTTATTTTTAGAACAATCACGTTGTCTATTTGCTGATTATTTGGCATCTCAACTTGAACTGAAACACTCTAACTTTAGGTTGTCCATTAAAAAGCTTATATATCTACACACATTGTACCAGACGTGTCAAAAACAGTGGATAAAGCAGATGTAGGAGTCATTCCTAGAGAGAAAGCATTTATTTGAATAGGGAAAGTGTGTGAAAGTAGCTTGTCCCAGTGATTTATTTCTACTACTCGAAAACAAGTCTCCTGGGTTCAACTTGCACAGTAACTGGCCTCTTTCGGTCTGAATGCTCAATGTTCCAACGCTCGTGTTTAAGGTCTCGCTGATGACTGCCTTGATGAGAATTCTGGAACAGCAGAGCCGTTTGCAGCTACAACTGTGGGGCTGCGTTTATTCATAGGTATGCATATGTATGTAACATGGGTATGCATAAGATACCTTACAAATTTAAAGGTTTGTTCCGTCCGACAAGAAAGTGTTCAACGCGTTTAAGAGTTAATAACAGGTATTTTTCCTTGAACCACATTTGGAGCCTCAAAGATCATATTTCTTGGCTAAAAGATTTCTAATGGGCTTGTAGAATATGAATAAAGGGCAATAGAAATGAATAGAAAAACTTTTTAAAACTTTAGCATATTTACAATTAGTATGTTAGTGAAATTTTAATTGTAATGTCTATACATGTTTGATAGTACCTAACCCATGTCGGGTCCTTATGTTTTAATGAAATCACAGAAGTTGAGCTGGAGACCTTTGTAAAAGCCTTGGGGAAATTGTATTTTAGTAGCTGCGCCTCGCGTTACAAACGTGCCTACAAGTCTTTAGGACCTGACTTTGGTAAATTTCTGATCAATGTTGACGGAGTACTTGAGGCTCTCAAGCATTCCAATCAAGGGTAAGTAAAATGCAATAATTATTATATATTCATAGGCAAGTAATTTCTTGTTCTAATGACAAAACATGTACATTGTACATAAAACGTTGTAGTAGCCTTTTCACACAAATACTATAGGTAACATGATAACTTTTTCTGATAGAATGGCAGGAATGGGGGATATTGAAGAAACGATCATCACAACAAAGGAACCGACAGGTTGGGAGGGTGAACTTCCACATTCCGAGCGTTATAGCGTGGTATATAAGACAACTTCTAGTGACCCTAGTATTGGGACATTTTTTCAAAGCATTTTATCATCAGTATGCACTGGCTTGTATACAACACCAGACTGCACATCAAGTGCCATTGACATAGTCATAAAACCTTCTGTATCAGAAGGTCGCCCCACAAACAATGTCGATAGTGACAACGTCCTCAACAGTCGCTGCAATCTCGCCTTATCAGACACTACTTCAAATGCTTCAGCTAATGATAAGCCATCCAACGCGGTACAATTAATTTTCTTTTACGACATCAAACTTCACGCAATCACGTCCCCTAAGCCAACGACGAAATCTGCTCCAAGGTCTAAACCGGAGACAAAATCCACGACAAAAAAGTTATCCCCGAATCCACGAGATCTAGGCATTTCTGTCAGTCTCTTCAGTCGAGCTTTCCCATGGCACTTTGTGCTTGATCGCCAACTTCGCATTGTACAATTAGGTTCCAGCTTACTCAAGCTTTTCGCGCCGACTTTTATTCATAACGTTAGGAATCAGCAGGCAACGGCTGAAGGATACAAGGTTACAGAGTTTTTCGAATTCAGGCGCCCGGATCTGGGATCGGAAATATCTTTTGAGACCGTTTTCCAACGGCTAAATACCCCGTTTCTTTTCCGGTTGAAAAATCTTGCTGTCAACCACGGATCAATTCAGCTTGCAGAGGTATGAAATGTTAAAATTGTATCCTTAAGTGGCTCATAGATAAGATTATTATGCAACCATTTTCATCTCAATCACTGAATCTTTTATCATTCAAGTACGCATAATAAGCGATTTTGGGAAGAAAAGAGTAATAGGTAGTTGCATCAGGCAGGCGTATCACCAAGATGCGAACAAACGTTTAAGAATGACCATAATGACAGTTTTCAGAGACACTCAAACTCAAGTATTTGTTAGTTCTTTCGGCTAGTCAATCACGCTATTGCTTCCTATTGAATCGGAATGCTGACAAGACTGATTCTTGACTCTTGTCAACTGTCGTTCTTGTCTTCGGGCGAGTCAAGGATATATTGAATTCTTAACCGAATTTCTCGTTTAAATACAGACAAGCATTATTTCAACTTTCATCCTTCAAAGCATCATCAAGCTCCCAGCAAGCAACAGAGAAAGTTCATAGAGAGAGGAATGTAGTCGATGGTAATGCAGCTAAAATTGTATTACGTTATCTGGAATCTTATTGTTTGAAGCGGCCGTTTTGTTTCCCACCTAGAGAGTATAAAGCTTCTTTGGATCACGGTTATGTAGTGTAATGTGCAGTGATAGTAATAGACTGCAAGATTCTTTGAATTGACAAAACTGACATTTTATCCCCATCAACTTCCGATGATATAGAATAGAAAGCTTGAAAATTATAGAATATTTTGGAGTAATGATAAGAGATTTGATATAGCCATTTTATTAAAAATCGTTTTCAAGACACTAAATGGGTTTTCATATGACTTAGAATGTGTTCAATATAAAAGCAGCGTGAGTTTAGTTCTTCTCACTAAAGTTGACCACAGGACTTGAGTACATTTTAGCAAAGAAAGCAATGGTCGGAAAATGGAGCATATAATCATGAATGGTACAATGAGTGCAAGTTAATTTAAGTAGATGTTTATTATAGTATCGATCAATATCGTTTTTTAATGCATACATTGGTTTATGTGCTTAAATGTTAAGTGTTTGAAGCTTCATTAAAATTTGAATTTGACACAGGGGATGGAACTGAAAGGTGAAATGATTCATTGCTGGGAATCTCAATGTCTATTGTTCATGGGATCACCTCTGATAGACGGGCTTGACGGTTTGACGACGAGAGGTCTGTACATTTCAGATATTCCTATTCATGACGCTACTAGAGATGTGATTTTAGTCGGGGAACAAGCCAGAGCACAGGTGGGTAATACTAATAGTTGTACTGTACTAATAATAATTCCTAAATTGCTGTAGGCATGGCTAATGTTGAATTTTGTCGATAGGACGGGTTGAAAAGACGTCTAGATAAACTACGACATTCTATCGAGGAAGCCTCAGGTGCTGTAGATCGGGAGAGAGAAAAGAACGTGTCTTTAATTCATTTAATTTTTCCCCAAGACATAGCTAAGAGATTATGGCTAGGTAAAAAGTGTTAAGTCAAAGTTTCCATGGATTTGTAAAAGATTTTATTTCCTAACAACAGCACAATGAACGATTCTTTCTTTATGTAGGAGAAAACATTGAGGCCAAAATGCATGAAAACGTGACGATGCTCTTTAGTGACATCGTGGGCTTCACATCAATTTGTTCGACTGCAACTCCAATGATGGTTGTAAATATGCTTCAAAATTTGTACACGCAGTTTGATGCTTTCTGTGGACAATTGGACGTATATAAGGTACTGTGTCTAAATTCTTTTGCGAAAAGGTCAAAAAATGACAAAATTTATTCTTTGCAATGGAAACATTATAAATTAAACAATAAAATATTTTTATTTACCTAGGTTGAAACCATCGGCGATGCTTATTGCGTTGCAGGTGGCTTGCATAGACAAAGTGGTACACACGCGCAACAAATTGCATGGATGGCCATAAAGATGATTAGTACTTGTAGAAAACATCAAACTCATGATGGTCAACCCATTCGGGTATTGGAAATCATGATAATATCAATTAATCTGTTTGCTCTTTGCATTGATTATCCCATATTTATTATTTGTATTGAATTTTCGTAGATGAGAATCGGCCTTCATACTGGGTCTGTGCTGGCTGGAGTTGTTGGTAAGCTCACTTGTGCATAAAGATATGATCTGAATTGAACTAAATCTACCACCATTCACTTTCTTATGTCCGATTCAGCATATATGTAGACTAATTTTTTGTGATTACATTGTATCTACTTATCTACTTAATATTCATAGTATATCAAAAACTTCTTTGAAAATGTCTACTCATTATCCTTATATTTTTTTCAGGGGTGAAGATGCCGAGGTATTGCTTGTTCGGGTAAGTAAAACATGTTATTTTAAATATTTTAATGAGGGAATATGAGAATGAGGAAACTTGATATCCTGGATTCGCAGTGGTTAATATGACGTTTCTTAATCGTGTTGGATGACGTAAATTGAGGTTTTCATAAGTACTTTGCCACGGGGAGTAACGTGGGTCGAAATTAATTCTATTAAAATAACGCTTAACGTTCAATCGTCCATCCATAGCTTTCCAATGAGCACCCACATGCTCCGTGGTTATGTGGCATGATTAAGGACAAGTTACATCATTTAATCCCCGGCAAAGCCTTAACGCCTATCTTATGATGCAGACTCTTCCTTTTTACACTTTATCAATCAATTAACATTTTTATTTATTCGAATATGCAGAAACAACGTAACGATTGCTAACAAGTTCGAGTCTGGAAGCGAACCAATGAAAATCAACGTTAGCCCCACGACACATCGGTAAGTAATGTAAAGAATACTCTGGAATCTTATGTTTGATGTTGTGTAGAGACATTCATACGACGTACGACTTTACATGAAATACTCTTCAAAATTGTGAACATCAAGCAAGACTTGGGATTGTGACAATCTTAGTCACATACAGTAAGCTCATGAGACTTTTTGGGGAAAATCGTGATTGGGTAGTGATTAAATTTTGATTTGACTGGTGCAACGAAAATTGGGGGTCACTTGTGGAAATATTTTAAATTTTTTTACATGGCAGCTATACAATTACAAATTACAAATAAACGCATATCAAGACATTGGACTCATTCCCACTATGTAGGTCGATTCAATGTAAAGCAGATCCTGAGCTGTGTTTGATTATACTGTTTGCAGATTACTTATGGAGACTCCTGGATTCGAGTTTGTAGAACGGTCCCGAGACTGTTTACCCAAAGGATTTCCCGCAGACATTCCAGGAACTTGCTACTTTGTGGTGTCTTACAAACATCCCGGCTTATCCAGTAGCGAACCCGAATTCGAACATATTCATCAAGGTGTAATTACCCTCTGTGATTTCCAAACGAAAGGTGTTGCCCAACAGTGATTCTTATAAAAGTTTTCCGTGTAACCGCCTAAAATACTTACAAAATCACCTCTACTTGTGTAAAGATACGCAATATGTAACATATAATCTTTTACCCACAAAATATTATGCAACCAATATTAAGAAGAAACCAATAGAGTTAATATAATTTATTGCTTTAGTGTGGATAGTTAATCTAATGCAATAAGAGTAGTGTAAGGTGAACTAATAGTATATAAGTTGAATTCGCCACTATTCGCCAGCAGCTAACGTTTGGCATAGTTCATAATAAAATACTACTTTGATTTGTCCTTATCTAAAGAAGTTGGCTCATTTGCATGACCAATAGTGTTCCAAATGAAGAAAAGGAGACCAGTGACCAGTGTATGAGATATGTAAGCATTGTGTTGCGGAGGAAACTATAACTACGAAGTTAATTGTCGGTAGCAATGCATTAAGTGTGTTTCTTTCCCTGTAAATATTTTGCGCGTATACATTAAAAAGATTGTGCATGAGCGTGTACTTTAAGTTGTAAAAAATATGGGACTACTTAATTATTGAGTCAACTAAAACTATCGGGTGCAAAATGATTCTTCTTGAATGTTTTTATTGTCGTAGTTTTACGTTTGAAAGATAACGAGAGAGTTTATGGGTATATGGAGAGATGGTGGTCATAACGTTTTAGTAAATTCTAATGTATTGTCCTGTGCTACGTTTTGAAAAGAAAGTTATTAAAGTGGAAAGGTATCTGTTAATGAATTTTTTAACAATGCAACGAGGAGATCGAAACATCAGTCAACCCTATTTCTCATCCACTCTGATGTAATTTGCCAGCTAGAGTGAATTTTTGAAATAAATTATTATTTATAGCTACACAGTTTCCATAATAGTATCGACCCAAAGTCGTTTCTATTTTTCCAAACACATCTCATCCACACGGGAAAAAATAAGAAAGTAAGAAATGGGAGATTACAATTACATAGTAAATTAAAGCTTCACATGATATAACATACAATAAGACAAGGGATAACATTCTTTAATTATCAGCAGTGGCAGTGATACGATACAGATACAAGTAACTTGATACATTATATTATTTAAGAATGTTTATGAGGAATGTATCTTATTAAGAAAATTCGATATATATTGTTGAGTTGTTATTATAATGCTTTATTGTTCAACATTTTAATTGTTTGAGTATACATACTTATGGGAATTAATGTATCCTGGATATAATTATTACTTCTGGCCTTACATTAAAATTGATTGTTAGTTAGTTTCTTTTTTGTGTCATTTCGTTTCAGAGATTATTGCTAAGCTGAGTCGTGTTGTAATGTTGCAAAATCGGTTTGTTTGACACCAAAAAATAAATAAATTTTTTGAAACCAAAAAAACCAATATATCTAAACAGTGTTCTGATTTTTTAAAGTCATACGCAAATAAAATTTCGAAATGATCTGCTCATTGGTTTGAATTTAACGTAACAAGTAGCATCTCTGCTTCTGCATCTCACATTTTCTAGTGCTGCGCATCCTACTGCAGCGAAAAACAACAAAGATTAGATACAGACCCATCTACTGAGATCAAACAACACTTTTCTCAATCCTGTTGAGTTTTAGGGGAAATCCGCCAGACTGAGCTTGCTGCCTACAACTTATTTGCTGAATACCCTAAAATTAGTACTGCACAAGTATTAAGAGAATCGAATGTGTAGTATGGATAAGATCCTTGATCTGCTGCTAGCTCTGGTGTGGTCGGTCGATAATATTATGAATCTGGATTTCAAATTTCAATGCATGCTTATAAGCGCAATATCAGTCGGTGATCATGCACCTTGCTGATATTCTAGTCTCCCTAATAACCCCACATAAAAGGTCATATACCTTTGCTTAAAATGGGCGGAACTGTGAATTGATTTTTTTTGTGAAAAATGTGTGCACAAATATTACCATACAATAACCCAATGTGTCTAAATCAAAACTGGGCAGTCTCCTAGTGAAGTAAGTTGAGATCAGGCAAATAAAGGATACCCCGATTTTTCAAAGTTGCCTCGCATTTAACCCTTTCACATCATCATCCAGCCAGTCACATTCCGACGCTACACAATGAAACAAAGTGTAGTGTGTATCGCAATGCATTCATTCCGATGCACA